>VWYK01066047.1:0-35552 GCA_013399775.1 Semnornis frantzii | reverse complement strand
AATGGCTTGAAAGAGTGCAGCACAGAGCCACAAAGGCGATGAAGGGACTGGAACATCTTCCTTACGAGGAATGTCTGAGTGAGCTGGGGCTTTTGAGCTTGGAGTAGACTGAGGGGTGACCACATTCATGTTTATAAATATGTGAAGGGCGAGTGTGAGGAGGACAGAGCCAGGCTCTGCTCAGTGATGTCCAATGACAGGACAAAGGACAATGAGTGCAAGCTGGAGCATAGGAGGGTCCATGTGAACATAAGGAAAAAACATTTTTCACTGTGAGAATGACAGAGCACTGGAATAAGCTGCCAAGAGAGGTTGCGGAGTCTCCTACGCTGGAGGTACTCAAAACCTGCCTGGATACATTGCTGTGTGACCTACTCTAGGTGATCCTGCTCTGGTGGGGAAGTTGGACTGGATGATCTTTCAAGGTCCCTTCCAATCCCTAATATTCTGTGATTCTGTCATTCTCAAGCCATATTGGGAGAGAAAAATCATTAATTTCTGGTTTAGTTTATGAAAAGAAAATGCAGCAGAAAACAAATATGGAGAAGAACGTCCTTCTGTTGCAAATGCATGGGTCCTCTGAAAACAAGTATAGTACTGCTCTTGTTCTCTTAATCAACATTCTCAGGCTTCCCAAACAGTTCTGTAGCTTGTTTAGTGAAAATGACAGAGGATGAAAGCTCGTAATCTCTTCAAGAATTAGTGGTGAATTTCCAGTTGGTTTATGTAGTTTGCGAAATGACAGGAACTAATTCTCAGCTGTATTTCAGGCCTCCTCTTATAATACATTATGAAACATCATACAGTGTACATAGGAGCAGATATTATTCCTAGACCTATTCGGACAGGCAAAACTCTGTCTGCAATGTGCTGGTCCTGGTGAGTGAAGGATGTTTGGAAGCATGGCAGCAGTGATGGCACACTGAAGTTTAAGGAACTGTTCCTGGGGTTGTTAATTCAGTTCAGAGTCCTTTGCCTGACTGTGGAGATTTGGCAGAGATGAGCAAGGAGAAATGCTGCTGCTTTGAGTAACAAAACACCTTGCCCTGTGAGGAATCATTGCTGGCTTAAAGAGATGGTTTGGGTTTTTTTGAAATAGGTGAAAAGCAGATGGACCACCAGTAACATGGTACCAGCAGTAACATGACCCAAGATGAGCATCCCTGTGTTCTGCTCTTACTTGCTCAAGTCTGTGGATGTACACTTATAAAGATGTTAGAAACACATACTGGGTTATGTTATCATTTCTGATTTTCTGAGATTTACTGCCCAAAGGGGATAAGTTTTGTCCTACTACACAATCCCAGTAGGCAGGTGTGAGTTCAAACATCACCTCCTGACACAGGTAATCTGAATACTGTGCTATTTACTGTCAAGCCGTTATAGGAAATCATTGCTGGTGGACTGCCTTTGCTAGCACCTCTGCAGCACAACAGGTTTCCCAACTTCCTGGTGTATTTGGGCCAACCAAAGAGATATGCTACCAGGAAATACACAACGTGATGCTGTGCCAAGTCAGAGACTGTTAACAGGATGCAGAATCTTTTAAAATAAACACATGTGCTAAAATAAATTACTTGCAACCACCCAGGTATCGAGCAGGTCCTCCTGATCTCCTTTGTGCTTTGTGGCAAGAGTACTTAGTTAGTCCTGATGGTCTGAATGTCCTTGGATCTATCTATTTCCATGACACTGTCTCTTTGTCAGCTTCTTCCTTTGATCCACCTGCCCTGGGTAGTGCAATGTTCCTCCAGAAATCTATGTGATAGAGTGAGAGTAAACATCATTGGAGATTCAAATTCCAGTAAGGTTAGTTCAAGTACCACGTCCTGACAATCTCAGTATTCACTCCCACAAGGCTTTTTACAACAAAACTAAGACTCGGGAGACAATTTTGATTTTTTTTTTTTTCTCCAAGATGATTCCCTGCACATGGAAGCCAGAACACCATCCACACTAAGACCAGAAAGCCATAGGGAATTCCTACCCTTCTGGCCTCTTGAGCCTCTTAGCCAGAGACAGAATCAGGCTGGCTCAACACCTGCTGTCTGAGCAGTCACATGGAAACTACTACTTGTAAGAAATGCTGCGTGGGTCACAGTGCAATATATCGAACTCCCTTTTATTACTTACTGTGAACAATAAGTGTAACAAAGCTAAACAAAGGTCTTCTCCTTACTCTCTGGCTTGGTATCAGAGACTGCCCAGAACAGGTTTAATTTCTTCCTGTAAGTATTGTCTTTATTGTTTAATGTTTTACACACACATTCAGAAAGGCCACCCAGCAATTGGGTACTCTGCTGTTTACTGTGTGAAAACATCGCTAGTGCTGTCTTGTCACAAATTCACTTTGGAGATGTGTTGTAAACCACAGCCTGCTTTCCTTCCAGTCTTGTAGAGACATGTGGAGCTAAAGTGTGTCTATGATCAAGTTTATAAATGTTTCCAGCTGACACCACCACGCATTGCAAGATGATTACTCCAATCACCAAAGCCTGTGGTCTCTCTTACATTAAAGGAATACATCCTATTCATGTCTGCCAGACAAAGCTGGTAAAATATTAGGCCCTCCGAAAGCACCATTGTTTTACTCTCCATTACTGCAAAAAGCCTTAGTATAAATACCAAGGAGACTCTGAATGCATTTAGCCTAAAAGGCCATAGTCCCCTTTCATTAGTTATGCCTCTCCAAGATAAAGCCCACTGGATTTGTTTGAACTCTAGTGCACACTCTTCAAAGCTGAGGGCTGTCGCAGGCTGGCTCACACCATGTTGCAGTCAGCAGTTGCAGCTGGACATCCTTGAAGAGGTCTTTCCAGGAAGGATGATGATTCCTGAGCAGTGCTATCAAGTGATAAGGTGGGAAAAGATGAAGAATGTGGACATCAGGATGCGTGGCTGTAGCAGACCCTGCAGAGGGGCTGCAATCCATGCCCTCTTGTTAAGAACCTCCTTATTCTGAGATGATTTGTGTCTCGACCATAACTTTGCAGCATAGTTTTATTCTAACCAGTGCCTTCTCAACTACTCAGTTCTTTAAAGATGGCCTTTAGAGTTCCCAGAAGTTTGAATATTTATTAACTGTGGGATGGTTATTTATTTGTTTGTTTGTTTATTTTAGCTAAGAGAGGAAACAGAGGCAGCAGCACCTGAACCACAAATTGATCTTGAAGATCTCCTGGAGGTCCCTAATGAAGAACAAAAATTAAAACTACAGGTCAGATAGAGGGATTTGGTGACTTTAAGTTAGAGACTTGTTCATAAAGATAGGTAGTGGTGTGTGGGGTGCAGAATCTGTGCGTATAGTTTTGCATGATGCTTCCCTGTCTCTCAGCTTGTCAAATGCAGTAAGACCACAGGGAAGGGAGTACAGCTCAGCTCATAAAATGCTAAAATAACTCTCACTTCATTTTTAGGAAATCCTCCATGAGTGCTCCAGCCCAACAGAGGTGAGTGAAGCACCATCAATGTATATCTGTGCTGTAAGAGTGTCTCTGTTGCTACTTGCCTGAACACCCAAGACTGTGCCTAACGTGATGCTGCAGATGTGTTAAATTCCCAGTGGGAGTGCCACTTTGTTCTGCTGTGTAAATGTGCATGGGTGAGCTGAAGGCAGAGCAGTGGAACAAATAAGGATTTATGCTTTGCAACCAAAGAGAGATCATTCCATGTTTTGGATGTCCTAAACTGACCAGAAAAGCCCCAGGCATCAATACAGCTCCCAGACCATCTTGTACACTATTAACTAAATATATTCTTGGCTCAAACCACTCTAGTGTGAACACAGGATGGCCCTCAGATTGGATTGGGCAGATAATTGTTGGGCAGTGGCCACATCAGTTAGTTTTACACGTTTTCTTTTGTCCCTTGTGAACTTTGCAAAGTACTGGTTTTGAGTCAGAGTGTTCAAGAGATCCTGCAAGTTGTCACAATGTCCAAAGGAGTGGAGTCCGACACTTGGCAGGGTAGTGCATCCACCACACAACTGCCTTCACTGCACTGCACACTTAGGCACATGGGGCTCCCCCATCACTGCTTCAGTCACGTGCATTGCCTGTGAACATTGTGCTTGGCCATCTTGCATCAGTCTCCACACTTGTTGAGCCTGTGTAGCTGTACAGTGACAAACACACAGAAAATCAGTGGGATGCAAACTATCACTGAAATCAAATTCATTTAACCATCACTACAGAGAGCCTCCTAGCAGGGGTTCAGCAGACAAAGCTGGCAGGAGTGAAACAGTTTTCAGAGTGTTCATATTTCAGACCTTAGGTAAGAACCTCACATTCTCAGAGAAATAACTGAAAAGAGTTTGCTCTGCTGATTCATGAGCCACATCTTGATTGCTCTACTGATTCACAAGTGTCTTGCAGGCAGCATGGTATTGCCAGCTACAGATACCACTGCTCCACTGGCAAAAATAAGTACTTTCACTCTGGTGATACTGAATGCAGTCCCCTTGAAAGATCACAGCAGCCCATGGGCAGAAAGCAGACAGAGGAAACAAAGTGGTTTCCTCCTAAGGGACTGATTGAAAAGGTTTGTATGATCCCAGGCATTACTTCCAGAGCATGCTGTGGCAAGAAATCTCTGACCACCCAAGTGAAGAAGCTTCCACACTCCACGAATGGTAACGAGCTGCAAAACTTCCAGAACCTTGCCTAATTACAAGGCCATGTAGCTGTCTTGTCCAGTGAGGAAAGGCTGCAGAGGGTGAAGTTTGCACTAGTCACACTGACTCCTGCTTGGAATAACCAGATGGTCCAGTTTCGTTCATAGTCCTGGGCTGTGTCAGCAAAGTAGTTGGGGTTTATCTCCATAAACTGTTCATCTATCTTCTCTGCCTGACTTCATCCCCTGCACCAGGTTATCATTAGTCCTCTGTGTGTTTTGTTCCACCTCTCTTCTGCCAGCCACTTCCTTGTCAAATTGGCAGAGCTCCGAGATGGTTTGCAATCCACACCATGGAGCTTTACAGGTTGAACAAGAGGGACAGCTTGCTTTGCCCTAGATTGGGAAGGCAGCAGAAGTGGGCAGGAGGTTATGGTGGCAACAGGAAGCATTAGAATGTAACAGAGGACAACAGTATCCTGAGGTCATCTCAAGGTGAAAAATAAAACAGGTATCTGGATTGAAGTGGGGCAGGCTGGCTCCTGGGGAGAAAGCAAACATTGCTGTTCAGCAGGGACACAGGGGAAGGGAAGTTAAGAGGCCTTTTGACCCTTCTCATCCATCAGAAGGTCTCCTTTCTGCAGCTAAGTGACAGCTCTGCTGAAAACATGTCAAAATTCTGGTTTCTGCTCAACATGAATGTGAATGTGCGGATAATGCAAGCACCACAGTACTCCCAGGGCTCACGAGCCCTGGAATTAACATAACATCCTTCTTCAACAAACTCTCATTGCAGGACTTCATTACAGAATTGCTGAGTCGATTGAAAGGTCTCCGGAGAGTTCATCCTCAGAAGAAATGACCTTGCCCACATGGAACACCCAGCTTTGGTCACATGGAAATGTGCCTCTTCCCCACAAAAACCAGGATCAGCAATATCACTTCAGAATATGTTTAGGACTTACTGTTAGTGAGGAACAGCACTGAGTTTATGAACCAATGGTTCAAAGTCTCCATTCCTTCCAGATCTACACATACAGCTGGGAGCAAAATTGGACATTTTCCTAATCTTTGAAGGGCACGTTGACCTGGGGAACAGGGCAAGATGTCCTTCCTTTAGCTTCTTCTAGGAATTTCCACGATGGCTGAGGAGCACTGAATGCAATTCTCAGGAACTCCTCAGGACTTCTTCCTTTCTATGCACTGCAAGGAAAACAAGGCATTTGTTACCACTCATTCAACAATGTGGAAAATCGGTTACTACTGAGCTGCAGCCTATTACAGCCTGGCTGGGAACCAGCTGTGACTTCCTGACTGTTACTGCTGTGCCCAACTCTACAGCATTGCGTGTACTTTCTAGGTTTTATTAGGCCTTGGCTATTCTGGAAGGTTGGATGGAAAATACATGGGAGGATGGAAGGGAGATGTTCAAGTGCACCTGGTCTACTCAAGGGGAAGTCAGTGAAACAGCTACTGAAGGTAATGGAAGAAAGATTGTTTGGTGGAATTTAGGACTTAATGATTTAGATGTGTCTTCTAAAGGAGTGAGATCTGAGAATGATTTTTCTCATCGTGTCAGAAAAATGCTTATTTTGTATATTAAACCAGAGAAAACCAGCTAGAGACTGCTTGCTTTTCCTCTCTTTTTAGCCACTAAAGTGAAGTTAATTTTTGTTTTAAACCCCTGCTCCCAATCTCCCTGCAAGGAGCAGCTTGGAGTGAGCCTTTTTTAGGCATGTGGGTCTCACAGATGAGAAACAGGACACATTGTCTTGCTGCACAAACCTTTCTGGTTGCAACTAATGTATGGCTGGAAAAATACTGAGGAAACTACATCCAGCCTCTCAGCAAGTCAGTAACCTGACACGTGTGGCTAGGAAATAAGATGGCAAATGGAGGCAGGGCAGACTCTCACCTTATGTCTCGTCCCTATGCTCTCACACCTCCCTCTCAAACACAAGAGATGAGCTGCTGAGTTGCATCCAGAGGATCTCCCAAGTACCAGTATGTTCAAGGATAGTTTTTGAGTCCATGTTTAATCGGACAGGGACAGAAGCAGTCAACTTTGGAATAAAAGGGACATGCAGGTTAGCTAAGAAAGACAAACAAGAACTTGTGTCCTGCACCAGTAATATCTTAAATACCAGAGTCTTTCCATCTTGATCAGTAACTGGGTGACTGGGTTAGTGGAACACTGGAACAGGTTGCCCAGGGAGGTAGTTGAGGCCCCGTCCCTGGAGATACTCAAGGTGAGGCTTGACAGAGCTCTAGACAACCTGATCCAGTTGAGGATGTCCCTGCTTACTGCACAGGGACTTGGATTACATGGCCCTTTGAGGTCATGTCCAACCCAGACCACTCTATTATTACCTTTTGCTTCCCTCCTATTTTCCAGCAGAATGTCACTGAACAAGCTGTGGGCTGTGCACATCTCTGAGGACAAAATCCAAGGTTCAGTAACAACTATGATGTAAGGGATGGCTTCTTTTCACACACTAGAAATAAGCAAGCCATGCAGCTCATACTTTGTCCTAAGGCTGCTCCAAGAGGCTCTAAGTGTCATTCACCAGGTTGGAGAAATGGTCTTTCTTTATCAGGTCTGTATATCTATCTTTTGTAACCCTAGGGATGTGCTAATGCACAAAGGACAGGCCTACTGTCCTGAAGTCTCAACTTCTACAGTAAAATAACAAAATCAAACTCAGAGCTGTGCTGGTTGTAGATTTGGCATTGCTCGTGAACTGGCACCTGCTAGGACTCATGTACCAGACCCCTTGAGAAAGGAGAGCAACACATGAAGAGCTTTCAGCACTGATAAAAATGCTGATTAGATTCAAGCAGAACTTCAGGGGGAAAAATTCAGGTGGACAGACCATGAGTTGAGTGTCCTGAACCAGAGCTGTAATTAGCTTCAGCACAGCAGTCCATAGGAGTCCATATTAATTACATACCCTACCAGAAGGCCTTGTTTATTCTGCCGAGCTGTGGCAACGCAAAGACCTGAGATACCTCTCCTCTGGCCTGAGAAATAGATTTCCCTTCCCCGCCCCCCCCCCTTATTCTGTATCCCCCTAGTAAGGGGTGATACAAAGAACATTTTTTGTCTGTGCTTTAAGGCAGCCTGTTATAACCCAGGAAAACACAGGTTCTTGAAACTCTGCTTGACAGGAATTGTCTTTGTGCCTATTCTGCAAGTAGCAGAAAAAGCTGCAGCCCCTACGACATGCAGTTGGTCCTGATACATAAGGACATGACTACCATAGCAGTTCAGATGAGCACAGTGTGACCATGGGGAACCCAAAGCAGGATGTGCCCAGTGTTAGATGATTTCTAACATCAGAGGTACTAAACCAAACAAACAGCAGCACGAGGCAATCAGAGGAACTTCTTTTTGTTTAGCTCTCAGTAGTAGTAAATCACATTTGCTTTTACCTCCTTTTTGGCTGTTCTCAGCCTAGACTATAAGGATATACTAAATTAATTATTTGGTTTACAGCTTTTAGCTAACTTTACTGTTTCTCTGCACTATCACTAGCAGAAGGCTGTAACGTTTAGTATGCAGATGCTGTGTTAAGAATGGTTCTTTAGAGGAACTTTGCCCTTGTGACTCTACCAAGATAACTCAGACTGTATTAAAGTTCAGTTGCTTTTCTAATTTAAAGTTGATGGAGGTGTATAAAATAACCTTTAATGCAATTTCCCCTTAGTTATGATCAACATTTATATTGCCTTTAAAAACTCTTCTGGCTGCTACCTTTGAACACATGACAATGTAACAGCACTTGAGACAATGTGCATGTTTGTGAACCACAGCAAAGGGAAGTTAATGCAGTTTAACTAACCTGAGAACTCTGTAGGCTAACCCAAGTTCAACCTGGTGTTATCATTATTTTGCTTTCTTCTTGGGGTGGAACCTACATATGATACTTCACATACAAAACATTTGGAGAATGAAAGAAAATCTTGTGCCCTTGTCGCATGCTACAAAGAGGCAAAGCAGCTGATCATCTTTCTTAAGATACCAAGTTCTCTTCAGTCCACGAGTGGATATGACTGAGGTTGATCTGGCCTGTCAGGAGCTGATTGTTTACCAGTCTCTTTACTTGTTTACCAGGACCTTTTAAAAGACAAGGACAGGGAATCAGCAACACAGCTAAAAGTGCACTGCAAAAGCTGATCTAGATCCCCCTCCCGCCCCTCCTACATGGAGCTCACTGAAGCAACAGCAGCAGTGGGAAATGGCTTTTTCAGTGGCGGGGGGGAAGTGACTGAGATGCTACTAAAATGGCCAATTACCTGCAAAAAGCTCAGCGGCCACAAAAACATCCATTAGCAGTGCGAGGAAAGCATCGGTGTGTGTGCGTATGACTGAAGAGACTCCCCTATGCATGAGTAAGTCCTATTTCAGGTACTGGGTTGGGTGCATTTCTGGATTCCTTGGGATGGCCCCACAGAAACCAATCTAGGAAACTAAATAAAAGTGCTTCTGGCTGCAACCTGCTCCTTTACTTCTGCTGTGAACAGGGCAGGGCTTATGAGACTCAGGCTGCCTTGCTGCAAAAAGCAGCTCATAGCTTGGTTGTGGCTGATGAAGCATTCCAAAATGTTGCAAGCAATGCCTCAACCCACACTATTAAAGAAAAAAAAAGGGAGTGGGGTGGGGGGGAAAGCAGCTGTGAAACAGAAATTAAAATGTGAAAATGTCTACCAATTGCTGAAAAAGGAGACTGGATGAAACCTAAGGGAGTGGATCTGTCTTAAAAGAGACACAGGAGCAAGCATTTGCATTTTCTCCTGTACATGCAAAACACAAAGGATTTAACCCAAGACAGAACTGGGCTATGTTGCTCTCAGACTGGGTAGCAATAGCAATGAAAAAAAGTGTCATCCAACAATACCACAAAGCTAGAACAGCATTTTGGTTTCTAAGACTGCAAGCTCCTCAGGGAAGTTACTCCCTACTTAAATTTTGTGTAGCACAGGGCTCATTGTGAGCTACTGCATCACAACAATGCAAGTAGTTTTCCTATCTCCTTGTCCCACAGAGACAGGTATTGGTGCAGCAAGGCCTGCTAGGACAAAGTAAGATCCTCCACGAGAGTCAGGTTTTGGTCACCCCTTCCTAAGGAGTTTGATGGCCCTGCTGGATGCACTTGCAATTTTCAACGTGCTGACCTGCAGTATGACTATTCCATCATCTGATACAGGTTTCTATAGAAGGACCTGATCCAGTCCAGCATGTTACAACAAAACCATCTTCAGCAGCAGTTTATTTGCTGTGCTGTGGCCAGAGGAGGCTGAGGTGCAGTCAAACACTGCTTTGTCAACTCACCTCAGAGGCAGTGACCTTGAGCACTCCCTCGGCTGGGAGTGGCAGTGTCAAACCAGACAGGCAAGATTCATTAGGAATTCCCTGACAAAGGCAAATCCTTGGGGTATTTTTTGCCACTGGACTTTGTCAGCCTTTGAGACCTGTCTCAGAAGCCACATTATATAGTCCTGGGAAGACCTGGGCCTGATGGGATATTAGAGCAAATTAGGGCAGGTTTAGTTGGGTGTTTGAAGTAATTCTGTGTGCCACTTGCATTTGGACTGTCTCCTGGGAGGGATGGAAACGTATTAAACTGAGCTTCTCAAAACAGACAGATAAAGAGTAGCACGTAGATAACACTTTCATCCTACCTGGGGACCCAAACAATAAGCACTTTTCACCCAGCACACAACTCCTCCAGACCACACAGAACCTTGACACAGCCAGCACTGATCACAACACTGTGCCCCAGCAGCAGTTACCTCTGAAAAGCACCCACCATCTCATGAGCAGCCCATGCACCTTTTCCAGCCACACCACAGAAACATTTCTGATGACTTCATGACCCTGCATTTCTTCCTTTAAGCCACCTGATACTAGGACTAAGATTGTATTGCTGTGTAAAGGGCTATCAGGTGTTCCCAGAACAGACTTTAACCACAGGCCTCTGTAAATAGTTTTTATTATGCTTTGGAAGATTCTCATCACACATGTGACCACGACATAGATAGTTTTCTTAGTGCAAAGTGCTTTGCAGCCTGTTGAACCAGTGTGTAAGCTGTTAGCAAAAGCAGGAAGTCACTTATGAGCCAGTCAGAGCTGCCCAAAACACACATCTTTACTGCTGCCCAGATGTATTTATAGACTCAGATCCACCTTCTCACATCAAGCCCTCCTTTATTCCCAAGCATGCAGAACAGACCTTACACTTCTCTGGCTGTATTTGTGAGGACAAAGTCACACACCCCCCAGGTTTCTTTTGGGTTACAGCACAACCTTTAACTGTCCAAAACATCACCCATTTTGGCTGCAAATCCACTGGATTCTTCCCATCTGGCCAACTCCTCTCTTTTCCTGTTCTCCATCTGCTTTTCTGCTCGTGAAGACTGTGATCACTTCTACTTGCAAGGAAGATGATAGCGGGAGGTGTGGTGGTCCTTTAGGTCAAACTCATCATGGCCTTCCCTGTGAGAAGCAAACATGAATTGCAGGCAGAAGACACAGGCAGGGAATTCCCCCTTAGCCCCCTTAGCCACTGCACAAGGTATCTTCCAGCAGTCTTTACCTAGAAACCTATCCCAAGGGTTAGCTGTGAAAACCTGACTGGCAGCCACATGAACTGAGCATGTAAGATATTTGCTTTCAATAGAAACCTCAGAGGTGCTCTGTGGAAATGTCTGCTCATCCTTGCCTGCTAGAACAGGAAATAACAACAGGTCTCTCTGTCTCTTTCCCAGATTCATTTGGCTCATTTTCTGCACTATGTCTGATTCTCAGGCACATCAGCAGCTTGTGACCACAGTCAAAGTGACAGTGTGAAAAATAATTGTTATGGTTAAAATCCTAAACAGTTGTCTTAATATTGTGTACAGTTCTGGAGCCCCCAACACAAGAAGGGCATCAAATTGTTGGAGTGAGTCCAGAGGAGGGCCACAAAGGTGATCATAGGAGTAGCTCTCCTATGAGGACAGGCTATGAAAGTCGGAGATCTTCAGCCTGGAGAAAAGAAGGCTTCAAGGAGACCTTGTAGTGGCCTTCCAGTATCTGAAGGGGACCGACAGGAAGGCTGGAGAGGGACTATTTACAAGGTCTTGTAACAACGGGATGAGGAGTAATGGGTTTAAACTGGCAGAGGGGAGATTTAGACTGGATATTAGGAGGAAGTTCTTTACAGTGAGGGTGGTAAAACACAGGAACAGGTTGCCCAGGGAAGCTGTGGATGGTCCCTCCCTAGAGGTGTTCAAGGCGAGATTAGATGAGGCCTTGAGTGACCCGTTCTAGTGGGAGGTGTCTCTGCCTATGGCGAAGGGCTGGAACTAGATGATCCTTCAGGTCCTTTCCAACCTAAACCATTCTACAATTAACCATGCTCAGAAGCAGGCTAGTCTTGAGTAAGACACAAGCCTGCATCTGAAGCATGCAACTGATACATTCACTCACTTGCCAGACAGCTGATTCCACTTTTACTGGCGTTTGCTGTCTGACAGTTTTGTTTGGTTTTAATCTAACACTGACAATCATATGCTTTCTTGCTATTGTAATATATTCTCCCCAACTCCATTTCCATCTCTCTACAAAAACACATGCAAGGAATGAGAGAACATACACAAAAAGCATCTCTTGCTGTCCCAACCAAATCCTGAGCATCCTGCTGTCCAAATGTCATCCACCACTCAGCTGAGAACCCAGCCAACTACCCAATGCTTTAGAGGCAGAGAAAAGAGAAGCCACACAAGCTGTGAGAAGTGGTACTGTCTTCAAAGGAATGAACCCTCCAAATCTGAGACATACAACTTTTTTTGGTAAAAAAAAAAAAAAAAAAAAATTAAAAAAAAAAAAAAAATCAAGCCACAAATGTTTAAAAGCCAGAACTATAGCTACTGCAAGGCCTAACTGAGGATAAAAGGTTCACCAACATATATTTCAACACACATTTTTTAATATGGGTTAAGACTGCTGAACCTCAACCTAAGAAAAGCCTCAGGAGTTTATTCTATCTCATCCCCCTCCCATGATGGATAATCTGGGCTGGATTCCTGATGTCACTAACATGCCTAGAACCCACTGAACAATGGTCTTGTTTATCCCACCCCACACAATGCAGCACATCAGACAATGATCCCAAACACACACTGCAGCAGTGCAGACAGAACACTTCTGTTCTCATCAGTCCCTGTTTACACAAAATGCTTCCACAGCAACTAGCATTCAGCTCAGATTTGGGTTCCTCCTCAGAACCCCCCCTCCTGCTGCCTGCTTTTCTGCCCCATGGGAAGAAAGAGCAGAAGCAGCCAAGCTTACCTGTGACCCAGCCCTGCAAGCCTTACCGAAAGCAGCGCTGGCAGTAGAGGTCCCCGTCGCAGCCATGGCAGCGCAGGGTGGCATCTTCATTGCAGATACAGCACCAGGGTAACTCATCTTCATCACTGTCATCTGCCCTGGCGAGAGCTGTGGCAGTTGGAGTTTGGCTCTAATTCACAAGGAACACAAAGAGAGAGGTCAAATTCCAGCAGTTAATTCTGGACCTTCATTGTAATGCATGATGGCCACAGCTACACATCACATGGTCCATAGCTCACCCTCTGCTGATCTCAAGTCTGTGAGATGAACTTGCTTGGAGCCCAAGAGTCTCGAGATGGTTAAATAAAAAACCAAGGTGCTGGCTACCATTTGCTGATAAATCTGTGCTGCTCAGAAGGTAATCTGGTATTCACCTTCATTTAGTGTCTACAGCAACATCATCCATACTGTATTAAGGGCACCAAGGCCACATCTTCTAGCAGGCGCTATCAAGGGACAGACAGCCCCTGTGCAAGAGCAAGTGACCAAGCTGTTTCACGGACTGCATTGGACTGGAAGGGACCCTCAAAGGTCATTTTGTCCAACTCCCCTGCAGTCATCAGGGATATCTCCAACTAGATTAGGCTGCCCATGACCGCATCAAGTCTGAGCCTGAATGTCTCCAGGGATGGGGCCTCAACCACATCCCTGGGCAACTTGTTCCAGTTCCATCACTCTCATTGTGAAGAACTTTCTCCTTATGTCTAGCCCAAATCTACCCTGCTCCAGTTTCAAACTATTACCCTTCATCTTATCCCTGGAAGCTCTTCTAAAGAGTCCCTCCCCAGACTTCCTGTAGGCCCCCTTCATATATTGAAATGCAGCTATAGTCTCCCTGGAGTCTTCTCCTCTCCAGACTAAGCAGCCCCAATTCTTCCAGCCTGTCTTCATAGGAGAGGTGCTTCAGCCCTCTGATCATCTTGGTGGCCTTCCTCTGGATCTGCTCCAGCAGGTCCATGTCTCTTATGCTGGGGTCCCCAGAGCTGGGCACAGTTCTCCAAGTGAGGTCTCACCAGAACAGTATCAGAATCACCTCTCCATGGGAGGGAAAAGCAACGGGGAGGGGTTGTTTTCTCCCTGTCATTGAAAGAAATTTGGGATAAAGGAAGTGATCGCCTAAAGTCCCCTCTGTTGATTTGTACCTGAGATAGAGCTAAAAAGATCCTCTGAAATCAATCTAAAAACCTATCCATAAGGCCACCTGTTGTCTCCATCTGCTTTAGAGAACTGAAGAGCCACGCACACACTGAGACACGGTGTCTGGACACTGGTAAAGGCAGGTTCCTAACACCACAGCAATGAGATGGCATTATCTTTTACATCAGTAACCCCAGAATGCAGGGTGGCACACCTATCAGATGGATGCTTTCAATAATGTTTACAATTAAATCATTTCTTCTACTGGGGATGAGCCTGTCAGGTGTCTGTGAGTCACAGGTCCATTTAATTCTTGTAATAGAGAATGTGTATGTATTTCCCTAACAGGCTGGAACCCATCCTGAGCATAGGGTATCTTGTTGCTAATTCCTTCCCCTGATGTTATATGAGAACGCTGCCAGCTGATTACTATCTAGAGGTTCTATTCTGCACACATTGAAAGCACTGGCTAGCCTCCCACTTACCTTGGTTCAGGCTATATGGTACCAGACTGTGGCGTTCTTGGTCTAGTTATTTTGGCAAGTTAAAAATTCCTTCTCTAATATTCATCTTGTGAAGTCCGTGTTAGCTTCTGTGGGTTTAGTGAACATCATCCTATTCAGCAGAACAGAAGCCTAAATGGAAGCAACTCTTTTTAAGAAGTACAAGCATGTGGCCTTCCAGTACCTGAAGGGGGCCTACAAGAAGGCTGCAGAGGGACTGCTTACAAAGGCCTACAGTGATAGGATGAGGGGCAATCGTTTGAAATTAGAGAAGAGTAGATTTAGATTGGCTGGTAGGAACAAGCTCTTTACTGTGAGGGTGGTGGAACACATTGCCCAGGGAGGTGGTTGAGGCCCCATCCCTAAAGATATTCAAGGTCCGGCTCAGCAAGGTTCTGAGCAACCTGATCTAGTTGAGGGTATCCCTGCCAGATCTTGCAGGAAGGTTGGACTACACGACCTTTGAAGGTCCCTTCCAACCCAAACCATTCTATGTTGTCTCACAGCTATGCTCAGGGCTGGTCAGCCTTGCAGAAACCACTCACAGCTAGTCTGCTCTGGAGAAGCTTCTTGTCAGTTTTTTTCCTTCATTGAGCGTAGCATACAGCAAACTTGCTGCAGAACTGTACTCTGAGAGAGACTCTGTAAGTGCTATTTGAAGAGACTGTGACCAGATCACTGACCTTTTGGTTTGCTTTCTTAGGCAGATTCTGTAGTGAGTATCCTGGCTGGGTGGTTTGATCTGGAGGAATGTTGAATCCACTTGCTTCATCCAGGGCTGCTTCCTCTGTGAGCTGGTAACAGCAGAAAGCAAGACTTGTTTCCAACAGCTGGGAACCATACTTTAGGCTCTGACTGTCCTGCCCTTTTCCTTGGTCTCACGCAGTAGTATGAATACATCTGGTGTTATCCAGACAGCTGTGAGCTTGCCCTCTCTCTACTCCAACGAGACAGTGTAGTAGCAGGGGCCTTCAGCTGACACACACTGCTTTGCAACACAGCTATCAGAAGACCCTCAACATGATGCTAGTCACAGATGCATGGTCTCTAACCTGGCAGAAACATAAGTACAGAATGCTCTTGTCTGCATGCAAGACAATTTGAGAGCTATCTAGGCAGAAGCTGTACTAAACAGTACACATCTCATCTATGATCTAGCTGAGTTGGAGAAAAGATGAAACAAGAAGTAAGGAAGTACCAGCAAGGTGGAGCTGAGGAGGAGACACGCACCACAAGAGACACTAAGCATGAATGAGAGAGGCAATGTGACAGACAAGAAACAAAGCTGTCAATGGGCTGTAGCTGAGTGGTCCATGGGAGCAAGCTAGTGCTGGAAAAAGCACTAGGAGGGGAAGAATGAAACTGCCCAGAAGCAGACTCATCCTTTCCACAATCACTAGGTAACATACACAATGGGGATGATTGAGGAAAACAAGGCTACAGCTGCCATCTCTGACCTGTTTCAGCACTCTGCGAATGGCTTCCTCCTCAGCCACTTCCTCATCACTGTCAGGGAGTTGATACATCTCCAGTGTGACTGCAGGAGTGAGACAGGAGACTGTAACCCACACCTGCCTCAAACCTTGTGACCACTCATGTGCCAGATACAATCCTTTGTGGTGTGTGGTTTTGCCATCCTGGTTCTGGCACAAACAGATTCTTTTCAGATGGGGACTCCTCAAAAAAGGGTGTCATTGTTTGGTTTTAATACTGGAAGAAGGAAGGACAAAATCCCCACCAAAACCAAAGCTTTACTTTTGAAAGCTTTGTTAATCTCACCAGAGCATTTCTTCGAGGTAAATCTAGCAGGGTGCAAGACAAAGCAGTCTGACCTCACAGCTCTGGCAGATTACTCATACTGATTTCATGAAGAACCAACTCGCACAACTTTACAGACAGAACCAAATCTCAGCCTTCCTTGCAGAGGAGAGGCATTAAATGGGTAAATTACCTCAGAAAAGAGTAACAACTTGGTTCCCCTCTTGACACTGTATTCTTGCCTGCCACCCACCTTTCTCTGGGTCCTCGCCTTTGAGTGCTGCCAGTCTCCTGGCAACTTGTAGGATCTTCTCCTGTCTCGTGTTGTCTTCCCGCAGCTCAGCAGCAGCTTCCGCCAGAAGTTTATTCTTCTCCTCCTCCAGCTGTTTTAGGTCCAGATTAGCAGGGCAAACAGAATCTTCACTGTCCTGATTGAGATCATTCAAACTTTGGCTACTGGTAGCTGCAAGCAGACACACAGAACATGCTGGTGGCTCAGCAGCAGTGTTCCTTGGGCACAGACAACACAGCTTTAGCATGGAAGCAGCTCACTGCTTTCCACTGGGGTAATAACAGGTGAAAGTATGCCACAGGAGGATCCACACAGTACCCAGAGAAGAAAGGGAACTACTCTGTGCTTTACAGTGAGATTCCAGAGAAAGCACTGCAGCTAGTAAGATAATGGTATCCTGGATTTCCTAAGTTTTGGAACAGAGCACTGATGTGTTAAGCAGCAGCTCCTCCCCAGGAATGGAGTAATTCTGAGAAGCAGCAGCTATCTCCAAACAAAGATAATGAGAACAAGCATGAAGCCAGATGGTTGCCCTTGGTCAGTCTGGGAGTCATAAGGGGAGACAAGGATAAACTGGACATATAGCTCACCTGTAAGCTAGGTAAGGAGGCACATATTCCTTCCTCACTACATTATTAGACAAAACCCAGGTCTTTGGAAGCCAAAATAGATACCTTGAGGTTGGACTCTCGGTCGGTAATGCTCATCAATGGCAACTTCCTCAGACAGTTGAGTCAACAGGTCATCTGTCTGCTGCACCAGACTTCTAGTGTCAGGAGGCTGGTGTACCTAAGAAATTCACAGGAAAAGTCTGGTAATGAAGATCATCCTCAATGGGAGCGGCATAAAAAGGTGAGTCTCATCTTACATTTACTTGTTGTAAGATTTTCAAGGTTTCGTTCCCAGAGGTGCTGAAAGCACACCACTTTAAAAGCAGTCACCCAAACAAGGCAGAGAGGTGCTGAACACATCGCTTCTGGGTCCCAACCCCAGCTCTGCCACCATCTCTGATGTAAAAAAATGTGCCATTCTCAACAGCACCAGCCACCAGCCCTGCTGAGGCCTACAATAGCAGTGGGGTGTGCAGCACTGCTGAAAGAGGAGCATGAGGAAACAGTTTCTCGGAAACAAGATCATTCATATAGGCTTTGAAGGCCTATATCCAACTGATCCCTCTGTGGACTCAAGCTAACCACTCTGTGCTTTCATTTCTGGAATAATTAACAGGATTTTGTCCAGCTGGGATGCAGTAACAACCACAAGATAAAATTAGAAGGTAGCCCCAAACACAGACAAACAACTATGAAAAACACAACAGACCAGTTAGGTATACAAATGAGTTGAGTGGGAAAAACATGGCATCTATTGTTGAAAATAAACACAAACTACATTTGACATGAAGGAATATATTGCAAAAGGAAAAAGGTGAAGTTTTCAAACTAAAAGAGGGAAGACTGAAACTAGATATGAGAGGTTATTTTTTTTGCAGTGAGGGTGGTGAAAGACTGGCCCAGGTTTGCTCAGAGAGGTGGTAAAAGCCCCATTCCTGGAAGGATTCCTTGCTGGGTTGGATGGGGCTTAGAGCAACTCGATCTAGCTAAAGACGTCCCTGCTCACTGCAGGATGAGTTGGACTAGGTGGCCCTTAAAGGTCTCTTCCAACAACATTCTATGATTCTGTGTTGCATTTAAACTGAAACAGTGATCTGGTAAAGGCTGGCCACTCCTGCAGCAATGACACAAACAGGAAATGGAGATTCCTGAAGGAAGCCACCTGGACATAAAAAATCTGAGTGAGGAAGAACAGTTAATGTGCTGGGACACCAGTTACATTACTATGTCAGCTTAGAACACACTGCTGGCTAAAGAACTGAGGGAGCTTACAGGTCTGGGAGCCTGGGAAGGAGGATCTCTCCCCTGCAGGACAGCCAACCGGTCCTCCATCTCCTGTGTGGATGGAACAGGTCTCCAGCAGTCCTCCTTCAGAGCAGCCAGCCTAGCTTCAATCTCAGCCTGAGTAGGGACAGACTCTGCAATTCAGAATTCCCCAGGGGAGGAGATTACTCTGTCATTGAAAATAAAAGGTTTGAAGTTTCTTTTTTCTTAAAATTATATTTCTGGTATCAGATTATGAGAACCTGAGAAAAACTTTCCCTCAGCCCCTGACATACTGCAATGACCACCCTAATGCTAACTGCTATCCTTTGCTCCTTGTCTCCTTCACAGTTTATCTCCTTTCTATGAAGTGAGTATTAGGGTAATGTCATTTGGCAACTGGTTTGCTCAGGATACCAGCCATAGGCAGAGGATAAAGGCAGTACAGGCCCACATTCCTTAATGTAAACCTAGGAGGTGTCTCAAACTGAAACCCTCCCCTGCCACATAACAGGATGAAGGGAAATAGCCTCATGTTGTGCTACAGAAACCTTAGGTTGGATATTAGGAAAAAATACATCACAGAAAGGGTTATCAAGCATTGGAATAGGCTGCCTAGAGACATGGTAGAGTCACCATCCTTGGAGGTATTTAAAAGATGTGTAGACATGGCACTTAGGGACATGGTTTAATGATCTTGGCGGTGTTAGATTTATCGTTAGATGATGATCTTGGAGGTCTTTTCCCATTCAAATGTTTCTATGCTTCTATGATAACCAGGTAACCACTTTCCAGTATGCTCTTTGTCTTTCAGAGAGCACTTACCAGTTTCAAAAGTAGTTTATTCTCCCCCAAGCACCACAAGGCTGTCAAGAACCTGACAGCTGTGGACTGGGATGAGAGGCCTTCTGTTCCTCTGTGAGGTGAGGCTGACCAGAACATAATCCCACAAGATTATGCTATTGCCCATGACAATGACCCACAGGAAACCTTGTGCAAAACACTCTGGCCAAAGACCCTGATTTTTCTCTGTTCTTATTGGACCTGACACAGGCTTTCACCCAAGCAATGGAAAATGAGAACAGAATTTTACAGGTTAAGCTATTGCCCCCAAATGGAGAGGTTGTCTGAAGGGAAATTCCAAGAAGCAAAAAGAGAATGGAATATGAATCTAATCGTTGGGGAATCTAACCATTGTGTGCTCTGTCCAATTCTAACCCTTCAATTCCCTAAAAAGACAGGTTCTGAAAGCCCAGCATTCCCCTCTCCTCCCAGGTTCCATGTTTGCCAAGTAGCAGTGTTCCCACCCGAAGTACCTTCATCATCCTACAAAACTTACTTGGTTTTCTTTCTTCCCTGAGCCTTTCCAGTCTCTCTGCAATAGCTCTATCCTCTTTTGAGAGTCCCATGTATCCAGAACCTGTTTGACCTGTGGGTTTTGTACTTGCTTTCTGTTGTTCTTTCATCTGGTTTTGCTTGGCCTCAAAAGCTGCTACACGCCTGTGACAAGGATGAACATAAGCCATGACAATTGAGAACAAGGGTTTAAACTCGGATATGAAAACACTGTGAATCCAAACAGGCAATGTGAACTATCAGTCTAGAACAGAAACCACTCCCTCCTGTATCACCCTTTCACATATGAGCACAAAGAGGTACTCCCAAGAAAAAGAAAAACCTTACCTCAAAGGACCAACACACCTGGCACCACTTCCAAGGACAGAAAGCTTCATGTTTCCAAGCCAGCCTCAGTCAATCAGACACAAAGGTAGACAGGTGGCTGTCCAGAGGTCTAGTCAAAAAAGCACACTCCCTCGCCCCAAACAAACAAAAACCCAAGCAGCAAAACAAAAGGCCCATCCTTCATCTCATTCTGAACAAAGATCACAGCCCTCGCTTTCGCTGGTCTGTGCAAGGGATGAGGACTGAGGGCCTGAAAGGCTACTCTGCAGCAGAAACAACCATCTGACTGACAAATGCAACTCACTTTTTGTAGTTTTCTGGTGGTGACCATTTTGCTGAACTGCTTGGAGACCCCTCTCTGGAAGACAAAATGATTTTTCTGAAATTAAGATACCAGCAATGCTTCCATCATCTAGTCTCTCAACTCAAGAGGAGTCAGTGTATGTTTCTCAACCTTCTGGTACAGCCCCTTTCATAATCTCATTAATGTGGACAGTGATCATCTTATGGAAGAGATTAGGATCATACAGCTGCCTGGGACAGCAGAGGAGTTAATTTCTAGTTCTTTGGTCCAGCTGTTTTGCATCTGCATGAAATGTCATTTAATACGGTCACCAGTGATCCAGAGGAGGTGGGGCTGAAATATCCTTGCTTCCCACAGCCTGCACCTCCCAGCTGAGAGCAGAGAGCAGTTAGGTAAGGCTCTCCGTGTAATTAGCTTCCACACAGCAGAGCACTCTGAAGGGAGCTGTGGCATACAAAGAACACTGAATTATCTAATCCACACACTAAACAAAACATTAGCAGAGTTATTATATAACCACCAGTATCATAATGACATCTGGCACACTTGGACACACAAACACATCTTCTACTTTGTAGCTAAGTAGCTATCTTCTACTTTCCTGTATGCAGGTTGAGCTGCTAAACTACACATACTTAGGTAATGTAGTTATCAGTCTTTAGCCATTCTTAGAAGCCACAGCTCCACACATATCTGTGCCATGCTAAGGCCTGTACAGTAATGAATGAATGTAACACTGCTGAACCCCTTCCCACTTCGAAAGTTTCAGTTCTGAAAGCTATTTGCATGAAGAACATCAATGTGTGCAGCTTACAAAGCTATAGCCTGCATGTGTTATCTCCTTGCTCTCCAGTTAGGGAGGACTTTTTTTTCTGCTGTAATTCTCTAGTATTCTCTAGTATTCTCATGGCCCTCCTCTGGACCCGCTCCAACACTTCCATGTCCTTCCTGTGCTGGGGGCTCAGAACTGCACACAGTACTGCAGGTGGGGTCTGACGAAAGCAGAATGAAGGGGCAGAATCCCCTCCCTTGCCCTGCTGGCCACGCTGCTCTTGATGCAGCCCATCTCGTCAAGCTTCTCAATTATAACACATCTGACTGCTACTACTTACAAAGGGCTGTAGATTCCTGGGCAAAACCATGCTGGGGCTTAACCTGGCCTCATATGGCTGAGATATCCACAGGCATTCAGCATCTATCCACGATTTAAAGCTGGCTCTTTCAAACTATTCTGTCACTACACAGAACAGCCTCACAAATCCTGATGCCTGCCATTGGACTGCACAGCACATTCAGCAGCAGCTCAGCAACAGCCTGGCTGGAAACTTCAGGGT
Source organism: Semnornis frantzii (assembly GCA_013399775.1). NCBI lineage: Eukaryota > Metazoa > Chordata > Aves > Piciformes > Ramphastidae > Semnornis > Semnornis frantzii. The sequence goes on along the minus strand of VWYK01066047.1, from coordinate 13,685 downwards.
ACGGGCAGTGCATGAGCACAAGCACAAGGTAAACCTCTGCAACACAACATTGGGTAGCAAAATGAAGTAACAAAACAGGATGCTGCCTTTGGGTGAAGTAACACTCCCACCTTACCCAGTTAGCTTTCCGTGACACTGCTTGCACACCTTCTGCTGAATGCTTCCACAGCGGGGAACCACAGCACTGAAGCTGAGGCAGCCTGAGCAGAACGACCGTCCGCAGTTCTTGCATCCACACTGCGGAGACACAAAGGAGGGCAGGACAGGGCTGTCACCAAGTCACCATGCACGCCCACAGCTCTGGCTGTCCGCATGCAGGAGTGACGCCCATGGTAAGGTCCATTAAAAATAATGCTGAGGTTATGCTGATTTTGAAAGTGGATCGAATCATGAGCTGCTGCTCAAGATATGGAGACTCTCAAGCGCACCTGACCATATCCAGCACGTAACTCCGGCTGGAAACAGAGACACCATCTCACCTCACAGAATGACAAACTGCGCCTGTATGGCATCTAATGGCACCGGATTTTTTCCTTTTATTTCCCACCCCGCCCCNTTTGTTTTTTTTCCCCCCCCCCCCCCCCCCCCCAGTAATCAATCATATTTCAAGACATATCGAAACCAAGCATCACGAGAGCACAGTAAGCGCCACAAGGCTGCAATGCTGGCCGAGGTGCGGGCCCAGGAGCCTGACCAGAGCAGTTTCCCGATTCACCTCTCACGCCCTCACACTTCTGGGGGCGACAGCCGCGAATCCTGTCCCACTTCAGCCGGACTTGCCTCTTTCTTGAAGACAGAGAACTTAGACGCACACCCATAGCACCGGCTATCCATGGCGCTACAGGGGGCGAGACCGGGCCGGGGCTCAGGCACGGCACTGCATCACCACTATGTCATATTCCACACTCCCACCCAGCTTCGCAGCCCGCAGGGTCCCTTTACAGCCCCGAAGCGCTGCAGCGAGCCCCGGCCACCGGTAAGGGGAAGCTGCGCACCTCCCTCCCACGTCTCGCACACTGAGCCGGCTCCGCCCCACTCCTGCGCAGAGCCCGCCGGGAACTGTAGACCTTCTAGCCTCTTCCCCGCTTCCGGCTGCCCGGTGGCTCTTGGCGGAAGAACTACTTTGCCCAGAGATCCACAGTGTCCCCTCGCCGGGCGAGCCACCACAACATCCTGTCCTGCGCGATGCATTATGGTACCTGTAGTCTGACGGCAGCAAGGGACACAAGTGGAGTGGCCTGCCAAGACTCCGTTTCCCGGCAGGCACCGCGGCGGACAGGCAGCGGGGCTGGCAGTAATGGCGGCTTCTTCTCAGTAGAGACGGCTAGTTGGACTCATACCTGCTGCGGCGGGCAGGAGAGGAGAGAAAGCTCAACAGCGCCTCCTCCCCGCGCAGGAGGCCGCACAGGGCACACTTCTTGACGCTAGGGGGTGGGTGCTGCTTCGGCCTCGCCACTTGTCAGAGTTCCCCTCGCTGCCGGCCTAGCTCTCTTTGCGGCGTGTTTGCTGTTCCCACAGCAACTAAAGGCACTGTCACTTGTGAAGGGTGAGAGGGAGGACCGGCAGGCCGGGTGCTTCGCTGTTTTCTCGTTGTGTAATTGCTTACCACAGTTCCAGTACGGCATCACAGCTCACACGCCCCCAGTCTAACACGCATAGTTAGGAGGGTGTTGGATTTTTTTGCCGTTAGCTGTCGTTGGGTGTTAAGACAGAAACATGTATTCTCTAAGGAGAATTAGCATTGTGCTCAAGTTTGGGTTTTTTTGGGGATGGGTTGGGTTTGGTCGGGTTTGGTTTTGTTTTTTGGTGGGTTGTTTTGGCTTTTTTTTTTTTTTCTGTTTTTTCTATGAGATCCTGGTTTAGAAAAGCATGTAATTAGCTGAACTGCAAAACACCAGTGGCCCTAGCTGGCCCGACAAATTTAGTGGCTTTTTCTGATGAAGTCACAGTGGCAGTGGACAAGGGAAGGGCAACTGATGTCATCTACCTGGACCTAAGGCATTTGACTCTGTCCCACATGACATCCTGGTCACCAAACTGGAAAAACATGGACTTGATGGGTAAGGACTGCTGGATAAGGAATTGGCTGGATGGTCGCATGCAAAGAGTGGCGATCAAGGGCACAATGTCCACCTGGAGACCAGTGACAAGTGGCGTCCCTCAGGGGTCAGTGCTGGCACCAGTGCTGTTTAACATCTTTGTCAGTGACATGGACAGAGGAATCAGTGCACCCTCAGCAAGTTTGCAGATGACACCAAGCTGTGTGACACAGTTGACTTGCTAGAGGGCAGGGATCCATCCAGAGGGACCTGGACAGGCTGCAGAGGAGGGCCCAGGCTGACCTCATGAAATTGAACAAGACCAAGTGTAAGGTCCCACACCTGGGTAGGCACAATCCCAAGCACAACTCCAGGCTGGGTGGGGAATGGCTGGAGAGCAGTCCTGAGGAAAAGGACCTGGGGGTGTGGGTTCATGAAAAGCTCAACATGAGCCTGCAGTGTGCATATTCAGCCCAGACAGCAACCAAGCCTTGGGCTGCATCAAGAGCAGTGTGGGCAGCAGGGCAAGGGAGGGGATTTTGCCCCTTTGCTCTGGGGGTTCTTGTCAAATGTCAGGGAAGTGCAGCAATCCCCATAGGGAAGGATGACATTCAGCTCCTGCCTTTGGGTTCTCATTCTGCTACTGAGAGATCCTGGATACACTTTTTCCTGAGTCAGTAACTGAATTCATGAAATGCATCTAAATATTCTATTTTTGAGTACAATATACCAATATTTTCAAAGTAATTGGAATGACAAATGCTAAGAAAATCCTGCACATTACCTGCTTGCACATTTTTCATGTATTTTTTCAGCCTAGCAGGGTATATGCCCAAGACATGCGCTGTCCTTAAAAGCATGCAGAGAAACTGCAACTGGCACAGGTTGCCCAGGGAGGTTGTGGATGCTCCCACTCTGGAGGTGTTCAAGGCCAGGTTGGATGAGGCTTTGAGTGACCTGTACTAGTGGGAGGTGTCCCTGCCTATGGCAGGGGATTGGAACTAGATGATCCTTGAGGTCCCTTCCAACCTTACCATTCCATGATTCCATGATTTCATGGTTTGTGTGCCTTCAGAAGTGAACATCCTACAGTATTTGTAAACAAAAGCTACTGAATGTAGTTCTAGGTATGGTTGGTTCCCATGAGTCATCCTGTTAACCACGTTGTGGGCTTACAATTGCATTTTGCATTCTTTCCAGTTTAACAGATAAGCCTGCACTGTAAACCCCACACAAATTAGGAAGCTTACTGATCAGTTCAAGGAAGTAAGGCTCATTACTATCTGAACAAAACTAAACTTAGAGGAAAACCATTAGGGTTTCCCCTCGCAAGCTTTCAGGTGAAGAACACCAGAAAAATGCCTTGTATAAAACTTGGTAGCTAAACTGCATCTGTCCAGCAGTCAGAGATTGCCAGGAAATTCCATGCACTGTAGGCATAAAGCCAGGAATGAAGACATATAAAACAGAATTGACACAAATAAAATATTTAATTTCACGTTATTTCTGCTATAGAGCTGGTCAATGGGAAAAGTGGAAATTTCAGCCTGAATGTTGTGCAACCTACCGACTGAGAGGTAATTTGGAATGCTGCTCTTTGATACGAAGTACAAGCAGCGGCCCAAAGAACCTTCTTATCCAGAAAGCACTGCCAACAGAGCGCAGAGCTGGGAGCAAGACAAAGACACAATTTACCTCTTCAGCTGGAACGGAGACTCATGAGCAGGTTGCAACACCTCTCTCCCGGGCTTGTAGAAGCGGAACGAGATACATCCATGTTGCGCTGCTGGTGTCCACCAGAGGGGGCTCGGTCCCCGCAGGTCCTCCAGCTCCTGAACCAGAAGGCCACCTGGCAGCTGAACACCAGCAGCTTTTCTTTGTCTTCTCTTGTCTGCAGATGTTTCCCATGATAAAGGGAACTCCGGTTATTAAAATCCCATGTGACGACTTAACCCATAAGGTTTTCGATTTCTGTTTGACGTGTAGGAGAGATTAGATGGTCTTTGGTTCATATGTCTTCACCTTGTCAAACTCAGTTGTTGCACAGTAAGTTGTACCTTCTCTGTCCTACATAGTTATGGCAGCAAATGCTGCCTGAGTGTCAGGAATGTCATGGCACTGCTCAGATGAATTTGGCAAGGGGTGCAAAAAAATAGTAATGCAGGTATGTCAACCAGAAAAGGAAGGTCGGAGAAAGCATAAAGCATACAACCTACCCCCCAACCTTGCAATGAGCAAGACTGGTAAACTGATAACAAGGGATGAGGAAAAGGCTGAGGTACTTCACTGTTTTTGCCTGTCTTTGCTGGCAACTTCTCATCCCTCACCTCCTGAGTCAGCTACAAGATGGAGACTAGGGGAGAAAAGTCCCTCCTGCTCCATGAAAAAATCTGGTTTGCGACTACCAGTGGAACCTCAGGCCTTGAAGTTTATACATCCTGCATTCTGGTGAAGATTGGCTTATGTGGTTGCCAAGCCACTTTCCATGGTGCCTGAAAATTTGTGGCAGTAGGTTGAAGTCCTCAGTGACTGGAAAAGGGAACTATTGCACTTTATTCCAAAAGGGTAGAAAGGAGAACTCGTTCCAAAAGGGTAGAAGGAGGAACTACTGGCCTCTCAGCCTCACCTCTGTGCTTGGGAGGATTGTGGCACAGATTGTCCTAGAAACTATGCTAAAGTACATGGAGGATTGTGCTGGTTTGAGCAAATTGGAATATTTTTTAGTAGAGAAAATTGTACTGTAGGCTGTGAAAGAAAAAACAGTGGTGGTGTCTACTTCACTCATAGGCTTGCTGTGAATGTTTACAAAAAGATAAGAGTCTCTCGAGCAAGCAGTCTGGGTCGCGAGGCACTTGCTTGCTTCTTGAGGTCTTGGGCTAGCAGCTTCTCGGACACAGCTTCTTGGGCTAGCAGCTCTGGCTTCTCCTCTCTGTTGAATAACTCCATTAACCACTTTTCTTCTAATCCCCTCCCTCCAGCTGATTCTCCAAAACCTTGGGGTAAGGAGAAGGTGGAAGGGTGGTTGGGAGCCCCTCCTGGGGTCTCTGATTTCTGGGAGGGGTGTTGTGTGTCTGTATTACCTTAAACTTGTATATTTCTGTAAATATTCCTGTATATACTGTATATATTTGCTTGTATATTGTGCTGAACTGTAAATATAGCTTCATCTCTTAACTTCCAGCCGGCTGAGTATTAGTCTGGGTCATTTTAAAGTGTGTGTGTGGGGGGGAACTCCCAAACCATCACAAAGATAAAGAGGTGATTTAAGACAGGCAGCATGGCTTCATCAAAGGCAAGTCCTTCCTGACCAACAAAGAAGGACTTGGGGGTACTGTTGGATGAAAAGCTGGACATGAGCTGTCAATGTGCACTCATAGCCCAGAAGGCCAATGTACACCCTGAGCTGCATCAAAAGGGCTGTGGCCAGCAAGCTGAAGAGGATGTTTCTCCTCTTCTCTGCTTTTGTGAAACCTCATCTAAAGTACTGTGTCTGGCTCTTGAATCCTCAGAAGAAAGAGATAGACCCACTGGAGTGAATTCAGAGGAGGGTCACAAAAGTTACGTGAGGGCTGAAATACTTCTGGTATGAAGGCAGGCTGACAGAGTTGGGGTCGTTCAGCCTGGAGAAGAAAAGGCTCTGGGGAGACCTTATTTTGGTCTTTCGGTACTTAAAAGGAGAACCTCCAAGAAAGATGGGGGCAAACATTTTATCAGGGCCTGTTGCTAGAGGACAAGGCATGATGGTTTCAAACTAAAAGAGGGGAGGATTTCGACTGGATATAAGGAATAAATATTTTAACAATGAGAGTATCAAAACACTGGAATGGGTTGGTGCATCCCTGGAAACATTCAAGGTCAAGTTGGACAGGGCTCTGAGCAACATGATCTAGCTGAAGATGACCCTACTACCTGAAGGGAGGTTGGAGCAAGGAGGGGTCCAGCCTCTTCTCCTTGGAGTCAAGCATCAGGATTAGAGGAAATGGTTTCAGGCTGCACCAGGGGAGGTTGAGGATGGGTATTAGGCAACATTTCTTCACAGAGTGGGTTCTCAAACACTGGAATGGTCTGCCCAGGGCAGTGATAGTGTCGCCATTCCTAGAGACGTTTAGGGACATGGTTTAGTGTTGACCCTTCAGTGCTGAGTCAAAGGTTGGACTGGGTGATCTTTGAGGTCTCTTCCAAAGGGATGTTTTATGTGGTTCTGTGACCCTGCTCACTGCAGGGTGCTTGGACTAGGTAACCTTATTGTGGTCCCTCCCAATCCAAAATGTTCTATGATTCTATAACTGGGGTTCTAGTCATGCAAGCAAGCATAATCTCCACCACAGTTATTTGCTTATGCAAGGGGAGTTTGGTTTAAATTAAACACAACTCCCTTCCTGTGAGTAGGACATTGTTGGTGTCTTTCTGTGGTGCTTTATTCCAGGCTGTTTTCTCTTACAGCATTAACAGAGAGATCTCTGCTCTGGTTCTTACAGATTACAAAAACATGGCAGTTGAAGGCCCCGATTTGCCTCCCAGATAAGGACCTGATCAGTCTCAAAGCAGGTAAGACTGGAATACACAGACACAAACACTCTTATCTCTTGCACACACACAGGCTTGTGGAAGCAGGTTTGTCTGAGCACAGAGCTGGTTTTCTACACAAGTAAGGTAATCCATGTTTGAGTCTTGACAGATGTACATATGGGAATACATATATGTGTGTATTTATCACTGCTGGATAACTCACAACAAAATGTGGGTGAAAATGAGCAGCAATGAGAAGGATGCCATTCATCAGGATGGTTTGTATTGTGCATTTTCCTGTTTGTTGGCACACAGATTTAGAGGTGCATGATGTATAACTCAAGTGGAGGCTGCTGGCAGGAAACCAGATTTTAGCAGTAATTAGAGGAAAGCTAAGGGTTTTGATACCTGCAGAGGGTCAGGAGGTGGTTTGGAGCATGTGTGGAAGCTACACACACACTATGTGCATATCCTTAAGAAAAGTGGTTAACAAGGACCCCTAACAGAACTTATGAAAAGCAGAACCTTTAGATCTCAGATTGAAAAGCTTTTCCTGTGAATGAGAGAACTTATTCACATTCTATTTCAGCCTGTTTCAACATGTTGTTCATGCTCCTTTACCAAATATAGGTGAATATCTAAAATCTTTGACCCATGTAAAGCCCCACATGAGGCCATGGGATGGAAACCTAAGTAATACTGAAGTCGCAAAGCTGTTCAGCACTGTCTATTTAAAAGGAGATCTGTTCGACTTTATATACGACAAGAGCTGTCATGGTGTTGTTAGTTTTGCACCTCCATGAAAGACCTCAGACCCAGGGAGAAGAATTAGCTTTTGTGCAGTCTGAAGCTGAGGTTAAAAATAGAAATAGTTTAATTTTGTCTCGAGCTGCTGAAATGATTACATCCTCCTAAAAGGTGCCAATCTAAATAGAGAGCCAAATTAAATGAAGGAATATTTTGTATAGCCAGAAGATGGGAGCTTGTCAGAGCTGCAAATATTTGTTGCCTTTCCCATCATGATGCAAGCAAGCTCTAGACCCCAATGTTCACAACTTATCAATTATCATTCTTCTGAGCGTGAGAATTAACCAGTGCTTAAAAATGAAACATTACGGAGCCTTAAAAAACAATCCAAAACTGAACCGTAAGTCAGCATCATTCAAAATTTCCTTGGCTACCTTCCTAAGACCAGGAAAGCAAATTGGCATTTTCTGTGTGCTCTTCTTCACAAAGGTACAATTGCAGCAAGAACTTTTATTATTTATTACATTCTGGCATCTTCCAGTTTGACATTGGCATTTATTTCTGAATATATCAAGTCAAGGTAAAGTGTTAGCTGTTTACAGTAGCAATTTCTTTCTCCTCTTCAGACGTCTCCTCAGAGGTAAATTTCTCTCTACAGACACAGTACTTTCATGTCTGGTTTCTAAGAAATATTTTGGCAATACCCTATGAGCAGATTCAATACCTGACTCAGGCCACACCCAAGCGGCAGCAGTAAGTGCTTCACTCTGTTCCCTCTCCCTCACTGCTCGTTCCTGCCACTCTTAACTGTTTAGTTAAATCTGTTCCCAGCCCTGGTTGTCTCACAGAGGAGTAGTATAATTCTTTGAGGTGAGATGCTATGCAAATATCAGTGTGCAGTGGCGATTTCCAGGCTAAGCTAAGGTGGCTACAGGAACTGTTTACGTGAGCTTGGCTGCAGAGGATAAATGAAAGTGTCTGAAGGTTCTTTATACATACTGCAATGTTAGGGCTGGGTAAAAACATTTGTCAGAACACAAGTTGAAGTTGCTGCATAGCCATATTCTGAATTGTGTATGGGCACAGTTTCCATCTCTAGATGTTCTCGAAGATCTCCTTAGATAGTTTCAGTTCTGCTGCTGCAGTGGCCACACACCAGCAATGGGAGTACTCTAACAAAAACCTTAGCAGTCTCAGACAGAGGCATCCAGACAGGGTGAGGTGAGATATAAACTAGGAAGAAGGTCTTTACAGTGAGGGTAGTGAGACACTGGAACAGGCTGCCCAGAGAGGTTGTGGATGCTCCCTCCCTGGAGGTGTTCAAGGCCAGGTTGGTGGAGGCCTTGAGTGGGAAGTGTCCCTGCCTATGGCAGGGGGTTGGAACTAAATGATCTTTGAGGTCCCTTCCAACCTGAACCATTTTATCATTCTATGATCTCATGGGCAGGAACACTTCTGCTCATAATCCACCATGCACATTACACCACTGTCAAGCTTCGAGATTGTTAAAGGTATCAGGGAGCTATTTTTTTTTCTTTGCTGAAGTTGGTGGCATTTTGACTTTTACCTTTGGCTAGCTTTACCTCTTACTTTCAACTCTGTGTTTTCCAACTCTCACTTGTACACTGCTACTACCTACCAAATGTATAGCTTATCACAAATCCAGGAAACTCCCAAACTATATCACTGTGAAATTCAACCAGCACAAAATTCCCAGTGGAAGTGAAGTCTGCCACCTTCTCTGTCCCACAATAAGGGCCAACAGCAGGTGATGTAGGTCGGCTTCCATCATGTATGAGCAAATAGTCATAGGTGCATCTGTCACTGTCTTCCAGCTCAAAGAATAACATTTGGAGAGATATCTGGAGAAAATACAACCAAAGGACTTTGCAACCAGGTTATATCCTTTTCTCTTACCTTTTGTAATAAGCACAAACTGTTTATTTTTCCCCCCTGTTCTGTGTTTGCACTATATCTTGATCCCATATTTTAGTGCAAATGAACAGCAAATCATTTGCTTAGCTTATCAGCATTTCTACTGGAAGGAGAAGCAAGGGAGAAGATTTATCTTGTATGCTTTAAATTCTTTTCTCTAGAGAAATATAAAACCAGCACCTGTGCAATGTTTCAGTTTTCTAGTGGGAGCTTTTACCTCGAGATTACTCTGAACAAAGCCTCCTGGTACAAGCTAAATTTGTAGGAGGGCACATGCATGTGTAAAGATTTTCCCTTGCTGAACATCTCAGAAACCAAGATCCAGCACAACTTCTTAAACCAGAGTTTTGTGTTCAGATTTTTCCTCTTGAGAATGCCTGCTCAAAAAGCAACATTACCACAACTATTCTCCAAGGCAAAGAGAGGTTCCACGACAGAACACTGGTGGAACCCACGAGTGCATTAGTATGTGTCTTACCTTGTAACCCACTGGAGAAGTGATGACCCAGAAGCACGCTTGGTTTTTGGGGTATTTATTGGGGTAGTTTGGAGAAGTAATGACTCCGCTTGAGTCTGTGAAAGTGTCTCCACAATTCACTGAGGATTAAAGATGACAGGAAAAGGTATATTAAGAAGAGTATTTTGGCAGATACAAGTAAGCTTGGTTGTACTCTATTGTATTTTTCTCTCAAGCCAAGAAGAAATGTGCCAGCATGAAAATCTACTGCTGGAATATGTTGTTTCTTTGCTTAGCATTTGTATCAGCAGCTGTACTGAAGGAACTAAAAACATGGCTGCTAAATAACCTTTGGAGGACAGGAAACAGCTGCATCTAAAGCTCTATCTGTCTTTACAATTGAGTGCTACCATATTGGCTTAGCTTTCTGAGCATTCTGCTCTTTCAGAGAAGAATTGGCTCAAGTAGTCAGGACTGCATTATTAAGCTACATCTAATGCTATCTGGAAATGACTCCATCAAGACTAATGCAAAAAAGAGTGCAAATGACACATTTCTGAGACTTTTTCACTTTACGCTGTAAAAATTTGCGTTTTGTGTTGAAATAAGGCAATAACAGGTTATTTGGGCTGCTGCCTCAGAACTGAAGGCATGTTACAGCACAAGAGAATTGTATCCAGCACTCTGTGATGTGTTTGTACATTCCTGTAATGGACACACATCCAAGTGACTACAGCAAACACTGTTTCATGTAACTTAACCAAAGCCCCTAAATCAAAGTGTAATTTGCCCCAGGTTAGTGCCTCTCCTGTTGCACACAATGCCACCGAACCTTCAAAAGCACATTGCCCAGATACTGGTTTTACATCTCATGGGTTGAGATTTCTTGTTGAGTGCTGCAGGGTTTATGCTCTTTGGCTGCACTGCTCCTATTAGTAACAGTCGTTGCATTGTTTTTATTTAAAGGGATTAGTCTAAAGAGGTGAAGAAGCCTCAAACAGTCTCTTGGAAGAATGCGAGTTCTCAGGATTACTAACATGAGCCACATGCAATATGTCATTTTCTGTTTCCTGCTGACTATCATTGCCTAGCCTTCTGCATCAGCAATTGCTATGGAAGTGTGAAGCACATGTTCAAATTTTTCAGTTCTTCCATCCAAATACTATTAACATTGTTCTCCAAGCTCTGTAAGGGAGTGTTCATACCCTTGTTGTAGGAAGCTCTGAATCCTGTGGCTGTAATGCTCTCATCACTTGCAAACTCTACCAGCATCATCGATCCAGATGCCACTAAGGAGGGCAGTGGCCCTGTCCCACAGTATTTGTCCAGCAAGACAGGGGAATTCTTGCTGTTCCCGTTGTAAATTTTTATATAGTCAGCAGAACAGCCTGAGGAGGGTTGGACATCGAAAGCCTCAAACTGCAGGAAAATCTTGAGAAACAAGAAAACAGACATTGGGTTTCATGCTATACATGGGGAAAGATTAAAACCATCTAATTTACAGTTTACAAGTGAGGTGAATAGGATTTTGTATTCATTTTACTCTCCATGTTATCAGTGAAATGTTAGCTTCTGTATAAAAAGAGGACAGAATTTTGCCTAGGTACACCGCTACTGAGCCCAGTGATTGATGTCTGACTCTTGCTTGTCTTAGAAAAGCCATCCAATCTCAACTGGCTAAAAACCAAGTTAAATAATGCATCTGATAGCCTTCTGAAAAGTGTTGAGACTGCCTTTTCATTCACAGCCTAAAAAAATAAATGTCTTGTTCCATGGAAATGATTCCCAGAGGGCAGTCATAATAATGAAATAATGCTGTGTCACCTTGACACTGTGGTTCAGACCTTTTTTCTCCAAATGAAAATTACCTTGCTTCGACGGATGCGGATCAGCCACAGGCAGTGGCTATCGTTCGGGTACGGGGATGGGTAATTGACAGAGGAGAAGGAGCCTTTGGATTTAGGCAACACAGAGCTGCACCAGTCTGAAGGGAAGAACCAAACAGTGTTGAAGAGAGTGAAACTGCACCGAAATTTTTCAGAAATGCCTGACAATTCTCTCTGGCCATTTGCATCAGTCTAGCTTAGAAAGAGAAATGAACGATGCTTACAATTGTGTTTGTGTTCCTAGTGTGTTTTCAAAACCTGTGAGTGAAGTAAAGCAAGTTAGGGTATTTGGTAACATGTTTAGCCCATGGTGGCTGCCTACTGGAGGGANCAACCCAAGCAATTCTATGATTTATCTGCTTCAGATACTGGTGTCTTTTTAAAGACAGTAGGGCCTCACTCACATGTTTTAGTGAAAGGCCTGGATCTTTCATGAACTTCCTTAACCTCAGTCATAGGAGTAGTTTCAATGACATCAGGATATCAATCCCCTGTATTCCTAAGTATGTGCAAAAATCAAACCCTAAAACTAGATTCTCTCAATGCAAAGAGGGATAGTCACTGGGGGAAAACAGTAACAGAGCACTGAAGTCAAGCTACAGACCCTGGTACACGAAGTCTCATAGCCTCTGTCTTTCATCTTTCCACATGTGATCTTCCTTTATTGTGCTATGGGTAATGCCCCAAATTGCAAAATATGAATATATGACACCTGAATGACACATGAATTACAACGTTTTTCTCTTACTCCCTACTTTCCAAGAGAATCAATATTTGTCGTTTTTCTTTAGCCCCTGATTTTTAGCCCTTTTCTTCCAAAACATACAGCTCTAATTGTGATATTATGTAATAATGATATTGAAGTGTGATTTATTCCCAGCCCCACTATCAAGAACAAATAACATCATATACTTTGTTATCACTGTTTTTGAGACCACTACTTACATACTTGTCTTATTTGAAGTTAAGCGTTGCTGAGACACCACTCTCAGCAATGATTTTTGTACCTAACTATCCAGCTGAAGGAGTGCTGATTCCCACTAATTACTGGTGTTTAATTAATTAAGTTCTAACACAATTCAAAGAAAAATCTGGTACACTAATATTTAGGCCATGTTAATGAGGTTTGGAGGAAACTAATTGAAGAGCATCTCAGAAAAGCCACGTGCCCTATAAATCAATTAGCCTGGGTACCAGGAGCTGAGAGAAAACCAGTGCTCTGCAGGAGTCTGGTGTTTCACCTGTGTAAACACTCCTGCAGGGTGAAGGAGTGGAATGTGTTGTAAGGACTACAGGCTGAGTTCCATTTGGGAATGTCTGACACTGCCTACAGACATCAGCTGTGTAAGGATTCACATACCTTCTATCTACAGCACTTACTGCACTTGTAGAGCTTGTTGATTTTAGCTACATCCAAGTTACTCAGCCCTTCTCTCTGCCCAATGGGTATAGTGGGGTCAGGAACTGGTACAATAGTTGGTTTGCCTGGAGTGCTGGAGAAATCATACCTGGAGAAATAAGGAAGTCACATCTCTAGATCACTGTAACAGTGAAGTTCTCTAACTGCATAAGAATATTCACATACCACACACCCAGAATATCAATGGGAAAAGGGAAGAAGGTTCCACTTTGTCAGCCAGTTTGCGTGCAGCAGCTGAAAGCAAGAAATGAGAAAAAACTGCACTGTCCTGCGAGAGGAGAGTTTTTGCCAAGGTCCTAGCAAAATTAACTGAATCCCATCTTCATGATTCCAGGGGCAGAGGAGCAGGAGTAGTTCTGTCTCAGTTACTCATTATTTGTTGACTGCAATTTCCTGCCTCCTGCTAGACAAGTTTGATTTTAGAGTTTTGTTCAAAGTTATTCCTTCCTAATGGAAATAAAGGAGAAGGTCCACAATACAAGCTTGTACATTATGGGCCAAAATGCAAGCTCAGGTAATATTCCCAGTTGAATGAGGCAGCACACAATATTGTAATTGTAGTTTTTAAAGTCCATTTTTGTTCTCTCTATACCTAAATAGCATCGTTTGTGATCAGCTGCTACTACAGCAACTAAATAATTTAAACTCTGGAGCTGACTTAGATCAGCATCTATGTTTAGCCTGTATCTGGG
>VWYK01066045.1:0-12000 GCA_013399775.1 Semnornis frantzii | reverse complement strand
CTATGATTCTGTGAAAATTAACTCCATCCTAATGATACCCAGTACAATTCTCTATATAAAAATACCAAAACGCCTTTTCCTTGTCTCAGGCCACAGCTTGCTGTCTTTGTTGCCTGATGCCATTCTTTATAACATAAAAGATGATGGATGCCTTCTGCTGCTGAAAGGCCAGACATTGCCTCGTGGCCTCCTTGAGGGTCCTGGTCAGCCAGGATTTGGTAGTCTTTGCTAAATGCATATAAAATCTTAAGCCTGTACTATATACTCTTCTTTGTACTTTGTAAGTTGTTCTGGGGGGAGGGGAAGCTGTATTCACCTGGAGTGTGTACAACTTTGAGAATAAGCTGTCATATTACTGTTAGACTGTAAGAGCTTCATATAAATTGACATCAGAACTTGACTCTTCTGAAACAGAAACACTTTATGGAGGTTGTTCTGGAATCAGTTCTTTCTTCTTCCTGATTTCTCTGAAAATTTTAAGGATTCCCTTTCAAATTACCTGGAGAGGGGGAAAAAAATAATTGTCTATTACAATAGTTAACAGCCTACTCCCGAGGGAGACCTATGATGGTGTGTCTGACAAGTGCTGTGTTTCTTTTTCTATGTTTATAATGCAATGATTGGTGTGGAAAGTAGTGCTCATAATGGTTGATTCACTATATGCACTTAAATTCAGCAGTCTTTCTAGGAAAGCATCATTGTTAAGTTTTTAAACTTCTGGTTAACATTAAATTATGCCTTTGCCTCTTTACATTGTTGAAGAAGGTAAATTGTGTCCTGATAGCCTATAAATAAATACATGTGTGTGGGGGGAAGGGATTTCTGTCAGTGGTAGTCCCTTTAATCTTTAAACCAGAAGCATAATGAAATCCCACAGCTGGAAGCTAGGTACAAACAAATCCAGACTTGAAATGAGTAAGGATGATTAATCATTGAAACACCTGGGGATGAGGGGGTACCTGTCACTTGTAATCTTCAGATCAGTATTGAATATCTTTCGAAAACAAAAGCCTGAGTTTAACTGAAAACTCTGATCTTGATCTATGAAATCCAGTAGTGGTCAGGCTATTTTGTATTTTACTTTTATCTTAACTTCATGAATTTAAAGAATGTAAACAAAGCTAGATGTTCTTAACCATCTTTTTGGGGTTATATAGAATGAGCTCAGCATAAATTTTTCAGTAGTTCTGAATAGTCTGATTCTTTTAGTGTGGAGAAAACACTGTCTTTATGCTATATGTATTGTACAATTGCTAAGATAACCTTTTGACTCATANAATCCAGTTTAAACCTGCCCTCTGTCAGTTTAAACCCATTGCCCCTTGTCCTGTCATTGCAAAACCTTTTCAATAGTCCCTCCCCAACCTTCTCCTGTAGGCCCCCTTCAGATATTGGAAGGCTACTCTAAGGTCTCCTCGAAGCCTTCTCTTCTCCAGGCTGAAGAGCTCCAACTTTCTCAGCCTGTCCTCATAGCAGAGCTGCTGCAGCCCTCTGAGCATCTTCATGGTCCTCCTCTGGACCTGCTCCAACACTTCAATGTCCTTCCTGTGCTGGGGGCTCCAGAACTGCACACAGTACTCCAGATGGGGTCTGACGAGAGCAGAGTAAAGGGGCAGAATCCCATCCCTTGCCTTGCTGGCAATGCTGCTCTTGATGCAGCCCAGCACTCAGTTGCTGTCTGGGAGTCCGCAGGCTCATGTTGAGCTTTCCATCAACCCAAACCCCCAGGTTTTTCAGGGCTGCTCTCCAGCAGCAGATGTTGACCATCACCAGTACTGTAGTGAATTTTCCTTCTGACTTTATCAGCTGTGCTCTTTTGTTTCTCAGATACAGAGACTCCAGCTATAGCTAGTTGTATTACAAAAGAACAAAGCTCAGACATTATTTCAGTTAGGCTCAGCAGCTCAGGCATGATTTCAGTTAAGCTTAGCAGTGCAGTTTTTCCATCTTTCCACCCTTTTCTAAGTTGTTTAGTAAAACAACCCCTTACATAATTTTGTCATTTGGTTTTAAATTATACAATGAGCATAATTTATATATATATATGCATCAGACAACTAGAAACTTCTATTTATCTGTCTATCTACCTACCTACCCATCTACCTATCTATCTATGTATTTTCCCTCAATACTCTCTACTTTTGATTTTCATCAAAGAAATTTGGCTTTTTTTTTTTTTTTTTTTTCTTCTCCTTTCAAAGCAGAATTTCTCTGTGGATAACACAATGTTATGTATTCAGAAAAAAGATCACATTACCAGCAGAGGAATGAAATGCAAGCTGTGAGCAGCATCTGCAAAGTTTGAGAATTCTTACCTTTTCTTCCAGGACACTCATTTCAAAGTCAGTAATATTTGCTGTTCATTTATTACTAGCAGAAATATGGGGTGTTTTTGTAAGCTGGGTTTGGAAGGGGGAAGTATAGCTTTACTGCTGTGGTCTGTCTTATTAGCAAAATGAATGTTCAGAGCAGAATGAAGTAACAGGAGTTACTAAGAAATAGTAACAAGAAAGATAGAGGAATCTGGGAGGAGGGTTGAAAAGAAATGAGACACAGACAGAAAAATTGGATAGTAAATGAGACACCTGGACATGGAAAAGACTTATCAATACCATATAATTTCATTCTTCTGATGGTAATAAGATATTTTTCTGAGTGTACAACTCAGTATCTTCTCCAATAAAGTTTTAGCCATGAAATTATTCTTCCGTTTTTACTGAAAATGTTTATACCTTATGCCTTAAACATACGAGTATTTTTGGCCATTTAATAACCTGCATGATGTTCATAAACCATTCCATAACAAGATTCATATGAGGAGAGTTTCTCCTTTGCAATCCTCCTGCAGTAATTCTTCTCACAGCATGCCTATCTTTATGTCAACATGAAGCCAAAAGCAAAACAAAAAGATGTTTGTGAAAGCTCTGAAGTAGTTATGCTCCAGTAAATTACATGTTTTGAATTGAGCTCTACTTTTGTACATATCTGCCTCTTCCTAGTCCATTAATGAGTTAACAGTATTGTCTAAGCCAATAAAGTGAACATGGAAGACTATTCCATGCTCAGATGCAACAATAATGAGAACCAGATAAATGGGCAGGCTCTGATTGTGTGGCTCTGATTGTAGAGCCAGAGGATGCATGGTATGTTACTGACTTTAATGGGATGTACCTGAGTGCAGGGATGCCTTGGACAATAGCTCTGAACCCATCAGAGTGATAGTTGAATGAAAGAATTCAGACAGTGAAATACTCCAAGGAAGAAACAAACTGCTTTGGGTGATCTCTATAGATAGTCAGCTGTTGCAGTGCTTTTTCTTTTTTAAGCTATTTGCATTTACAATGGAAGTTACTAAATATATTAAAAGTACAAATCAGAGAGTTAAAAAAACCCCAGAAACATATATAACGTTTCTATCCTTTTTATATGAGTTAGAGTCATAGAATCATAGAATCAACCAGGTTGGAAGAGACCTCCAAGCTCATCCAGTCCAACCTATCACCCAGCCCTAGCCAATCAACTAGACCATGGCACCAAGTGCCTCATCCAGGCTTTTCTTAAACACCTCCAGCAACAGCGACTCCACCTCCTCCCTGGGCAGCCCATTCCAATGCCAATCACACTCTCTGTCAAGAACTTCCTCCTAATATCCAGCCTAGACCTCCCCTGGCACAACTTGAGACTGTGTCCTCTTGTTCTGTTGCTGGGTGCTTGGGAGGAGAGACTGACCCCCATCTGGTTACAACCTCCTTTCAGGTAGTTGTAGACAGCAAGGAGGTCACCCCTGAGCCTCCTCTTTTCCAGACTGAACAACCCCAACTCCCTTTGAACTGAGTTTTGAATTCATTAACAATTCAATTTTTTACAAGGCTGCAAACAACTGAATGTTGATGCTTGAGGTATGGCCTTTTGTTTGTGACATTCATCAAGTCACAATTGTGCAGAAAGTCACACTTTTATTGCTAAGCAGTATGGAAATACAATTTCAAAGGATGCTTTAGAAATATAGAGAGCAAATTTACACAGAGGTTTTGCTTATAAAATGAACTGTTGTAACTCTACTTGAAAGAAAGTTCCTTGGAGGAGGGAAGAGGTCAGTATTTTGATCATGTTAATGATTTAATGTTTACTGTCTCCCATCCTACTTTTCTAGGTGATGAGAAAATAGTTTTAATTTGACTTATAGCAACAGGCTTCAATCTAAGGGTATTTGTATCTTGCTATCCTGAACATCAGTATGTGAAGGACAGAATAGAAAGACATTCTCTTGACACAAGTGATTTTCCTTTGCCGAAGGGCACATTGCTTGAACAGTCCTAGATCACATACAAAGACTATTTATAACATTGCATAATATGTTTGGTGGAAGACAATAAACTTTCCCAAGTCACTTAAAACTATTTGAGACTATGGAACTGAGTTATATTTGATTTGGCTACAAAGAGTGAAAAACATTTCTTGAAAGTGGGAATATTCAGGTTCAATGCTAGGAGTTCATCACTCATACATGACCCAAGGAAATAACCAAATTTTAAGGGAGTGAGCACTTGCATGGCCTTTTTCTTTCAGCTGTAGTAGCTCAAACTAAGGGCAAAGATCTACTAACATGGATGAGGCCTCATTAGGAAGCTATAGGATACATTACTGATATTCTGATTTTATACCAAACATCCGAACTTCACCTCCTTTTCACCTTGAGCAAATGCTTTTGTTGTTTAATCACAAAATATTAATTCATTTCCTTGCAAAGGAAATTCTATCATCTTTCATTTGAATTTTAATTTCAATGCATTATTAGTTTTAATTATTATTAATTATTTTTTAATTTTAATACATGATTAGTGAAGTGTGTGACTAGGGTTTTGTTTTTGGAGGAATAGTCACAGAATGAGGTTCATACCACTAAGCACAACACAAGCATATAGATTTCTAAAGTCTAAACATCTATTTTAATTGGTTATTGAGACAGTCTTTATGTTTGAAAGATATAAAGAAACAAAGCATCTTATATCTTCCTTTTTTCCCCCTCCACTTACTATGACCGTATAGAAAATTCTCTCAGCTTTAAATGTCTACGATATGAAATTACAAAGTTTGGTGAAATGAATTTTGGTCATTATATCTGGGAAATGCTACTTTCTGATGGATATACTTCCCTATAGAAAGGCTTTTTAATTATATGTTTATAGATAATAATATTGTTTGATAGTGTTTCATAATCAAAGAAAATTATCAATATTCTTCAGTTCCTTGCTATGTTATTGAGTATCGTGGTATTTGGCGTTAAATAGGATTAAATATTCTTCTAGCTCCTAGTTATGCCTATGCTAATTTTTCTGATTAGTGAGAATTGAGAGCTTAGGAATCCAAAGTGAGAAAATCTATATAAACATATATTTTAAGGATAAACAGTAAGAAGAGGACATAATCTCAGCAGGCAGATTACAAACCCAGAGACAGTATTTCCTATTTGCTATTGAGTCCAGTCTGCAACTTTCCCAGTACCTGCCCACAGCATTGGTGGGGACGGTGACATAACTGCCATCAAGGTGGTTGGTTCTACACTGGCTATGTATGTATTTGTATGTATTTCATTTTATTGTTATTATTTTCATTCAAGTTGTTTTAGTTTTCATTTCCATCCATGAATTTATTTTCCTTATTCTCTTTCTCTTCCCCTTTGGGAAGGTAAAGGGGTTAATAGAGTGTCCATCATTCGTCTAATGGCCAGGCCAGTCCATCCCTAACCTTTGACAGTAGTTGATGAACAATCTTCCAGTCTTCACCTCAGCCCCTGAGGTTTTCATCCCATTTTATCCCCATTCCCCCAGGAGGGGGAGTGAGAAAGGAGCTGGGTGGACATATGGCTTGCAGCTAAGATTAACCCACCACATGGAAGGTGTATCAATTAAACAGAAGAATTTTTAAGGATAAGCCAAAGGAAAATGCAAAGTTCATGTTGTATTCTGGGTGTAGAAGTCACAGAACTTGTGTTAAGAGGAGAGACACAACATTTTACTTCTATTGTTATATGAAAAGGTGGGACACTGGGTAAGAAGTCAATGCTTAAAAAAAAGAAAAAAAGAGGAAAAAAAGGGAGAAAAGATACATCCATGAAAAATCCAAAGTATAAAATTATACCGAATTTAACAGAAAAGAACAGACTCTGTTGAAACTAATGGCATGCTGTTAAATAAATGTCATTGTTTGCTTGAAACAGTTGAAACAACTTATTTGTTGAGCATGAGCATCAGTTCTGACCTGTCTTGACTGTCCTTTAAACTACTGATACTATTTTTGTCGGTCTATCTCAGAAGGTTCATTTGAAATTGTTTCCCCATCCTTCACAATGTCTTTTTCCCTCCATTGATTTGAGATCAATGTGGTGCTTGGTCTCTTCTTTCCTACAAGACCAATTCTATGGCAAAAAAAACCCCACCAAAACATTTCAATTATCTCTTTCTAATCAGTGGATTGGCAGGAGGTGTTTTAACCTGTCTTCTCATTTCTGTTGGTCATCTATCTTTGCTTTCCAAAGGACTGGTGTCTCTTGAGACACCCAGCCACAAATCAGTCAATATGCTGCATCATTGCTTTCTTAAATCAACCATACTGTACCTTTCAAGAAGATTGATAGGGCATAAGCCTGATACTTTTGGACTTTGGCTGTTCTTGAGAGCTATAAATAAAGGAAACAACAGTTTTATCTGTGTGTAAATACAAAGAATCAGAAAAAGCTGAGTCTGTACAATGCAAAAGCATATGCCTATATTTCTTCCTTGTGTGAGTGGAAAGCTGACTATGTAGTAACTTAATTTGTGAGACCTAGGTACTGTCCGAAGCAGACTGGATTGTCTTATACTAGAAGATCAGCACTGGAAAACATGGATTTATGCTTTGCCCAATTGTGAATTTTCTAGGTGACCTTAAATAAATTTTGGTCCAAATTCTTTTGTTTAGGTAACTAAATAAAAGGATGAATTTGAGATGTGGGGTTCTTTTGCTCCCAAATTCAGAGAGCGATTTGGTGATATAATCATACAATCATAGAATCATAGAATGGTAAAGTTGGAAAGGACCTCAAGGATCAACTAGTTCCAACCCCCTGCCATAGGCAGGGACACCTCCCACTAGTACAGGTCACTCAAGGCCTCCTCCAACCTGGTCTTTAACACTTCCAGGAAGGGAGCAGTCACAACCTCCCTGGGCAACCTGTGCCAGTGTCTCACCACCCTCACTGGAAAGAACTTCCTAAAATCCAGTTTCAATCTCCCCTCTGCCAGTTTAAACCCATTGCCCCTTGTCCTGTCCTTGCAAGACCTTGTCAATAGTCCCTCCCCAGCCTTCCTGCTGTAGGCCCCCTTCAGATACTGGAAGGCTACTATAAGGTCTCCTCGAAACCTTCTCTTCTCCAGGCTGAAGAGCCTCAACTTTCTCAGTCTGTCCTCNTGCTCTCAACCATTCACCACCTAGCCTGTATTTGTGCTTGGGATTGTGCCTACCCAGGTACAGGACATTATACATTTCATATAAATGGAAAGACTACTTAAATGATGCTTAAATGTGTGTCTGTGTCAGTTCATCACTGTTATTAAATGACCTTGGCTGTCTGTTAGATTCACAGTGGAAAAAATACTGGTACTTTAAGCTCCTTGCAGTAGTGTAGTTACACTTACGATGAACTTTAAAATAATTTCAAATAATGAAGTACTACACCTTCTTTATTCTGGGCAATGAAATTAAGATAAATGTATTAATTTTCTTTTGCCAGTGCCTCCAAAATTGGGCAAAGATAAATTAATGTTAATTGTCTTTCCAAGTGCATTCTAGAAACTCTTTTTTTTTGTTTGTTTTGGGGGTTTTTTTGTTTGTTTGTTTTTGTTTTTTGCAATATGACTGATCCATAACTTTGAAACAATAAAATATAAAATGAACAGGGAAAGAATTATCTGACAGGCCAAGCTGCCACACATTATGGGCTGCCAGACATGAGCAGATTATGAGCTCATGGGTCGGTCTACATCAGTTATATGCTCGTGTGCTGGTCTCCTCATTTGAAGCTAGATTCACAGGGACACAACTGGTGTAGTTCCTAATTAATCAGGCTGATTTACTTAGAATAAGGTAAATTTCCATGAAGATTATTAATGACATTGGCAGTACCAGCACAAAAAGCCCTCTTGCTATACAGAGAAATCTCCTGAGGTTTTCTTGTTTTGATGGCAGAGGATGCTTGCATGACCTGAAAACTAGTCATCTATTGCAAAAATCTGTGAAACTCTGCATTGACTTATTTGCTATCTTGTAGCACCAAACTGTTTTAACTTTCATTTCCACCCATAAATCTCTATCCCTTATTCCTTTACAATTCCTTCAACAAGGCTACAGATTAGGAAAATGAGCTGCTGCTGAAAACACAAAGTTAGCTTCAAAAATATAAGATTAACACAGAAACTGATTTGAGGATCTGCTGGTATGCTTAAGTGTGTCATATATAAATAGCACACTGTGCTAGACATTATGTAAACCTGCTGCATGAAAACTATGTATATTTCTTTCTTTTCTTTCTTTTTTTTTTTACCACATAATTTCTCACCCTGACATAATTTTTTAATATAAATAAAGTGTCATCACATATACAGCCTATTCAAGTTAACAATACAGGCTTGTCACTTAGCAGTAACTTGAATCTCTGTATGCCAAGGCTTTGTAAAGTCAGTTCTGGGGTTTCCTTATCCACAGTCTCCATACCTGTGTGCCTTCAGGTCTCCAATTCTCATTCGCTGTGTTTAACTGTCTGATAAGAATTAAGAAGGCTTCATTTTCAGTACATTTTTGTTTAAATCTCTGTGTTTTTGAAATGAAAAAAATGAAGCCTAGCTTTACTAGCCATGCCCACATTTAATAAGGCTGTTTAAGCAAGTGGCTGTAAGTAGTTATCTCATGAAATCATAGGATAATTCAGGTTGGAAAAGACCCCTGGGATCGTCAAGTCCAACCATTGACAAGTTCACCCCTAAGCACCACATCTAAATGACCTTTAAACACATCCAGGGTTGGTGATTAAACCCTCTCCCTTGGCAGCCTACTCCAGTGTCTGACTACTCTTTATGTGAAAATGTTTTTCCTAATGCCCAATCTAAATCTAACCTATTGCAGTTTGAGGCTGTTGCCTCTTGTTCTATCACTAATTACCTCTGAGAAGAGACCCGCACCAACCTCTCTACAATGACCTTCCAAGTAGGTGTTCAGAGCAATGCACTCTCTCCTTAGCCTCCTATTCTTCAGACTAAATAGCCTCAGCTCCTTCAGTAACTCTTCATAAGATTTATTCTCCAGGCCCTTCACAGGCTTCTTTGTCTTTCTCTGCACTCACTCCAGCACTACTCCAGCACTTCTCTTGTAGTGAGGTGCCCAAAACTGAACACAATACTCGAGGTGTGGCCTCACCAGAGCAGAGTACAAGGGGACAATCACCTCCCTATTCCTGCTGGACACAGCATTTCTAATACAAGCCAGGATGCTGTTGGCTTTCTTTGCCACTTGGGCACTCTGGTTGCTCACATTCGGCAGCTTGTCGATTAACAACCTTTCTGCCAGACAGCTCACCAGCAACCCTGCCCCAAGCCTGTAGTGTTGCATGGGGTTGTTGTGACCAGAGTACAAGACCTGGCATTTGACCTTGTTGAAGTTCATCCCGTTAAACATTGGCCCAGCAATCCAATCCCAGTCCCTCTCTAGAGCATCCCTACCTTCATGCAGATCAGCACTGCCACCTAACTTGGTGTCGTCTGTGAACTTACTTAATGACACACTCTATATCCTTACCAAGGCCATCAATAAAGATGATAAACAGAATTGGTCCTAACACTGAGCCCTGAGGAACACTACTTGGATTTAACTCCATTGACCACCGCACTTTGGACCCTTTTGTCCAGCCAGTGCTTTATTCAGCAGTGCGTGTACTTGTCCAAACCATGAGCAGTCAATTTGTCCATGAGAATTCTGCAGGAAACAGTGTCAAATGATTATCAAAAGTATGCACAGTGTGGATCTCCAAGTGTGATGCTCAGTTATTGTTACTTTAGATTCATTTATACTTCAAAATTCAGGAATAGCAACTCCCATGTCTCATTCTTTCATTTACGTGGCTTAACTTTTCCTTTTAACTCAGGTAGGCAAAGAGAAAATTAGAAAAAAAACTGATGTTTGCTCTTTATAGGTCTTGCAGTAAAAAAATCACATTTTATAGTGCAAGTGTATATCTCAATATTGTTGCTTTGTTTAAGATGAGACGTGTGATTGCTTTTCCGATGGAAGTATAGATTTTATTCCAGGGCATGCAACAGTACAATTTGATTTAAGTTTATATTAATTATGTATTAAAACTTTCATTCAAAATGTATTAAAGTTTTGATGACTCTGCTGTCAGAAATAACAAGTTTGGCTTAAAATCCATTTTGTTGCTAAGGAATTTCTTCCTTAAGTAACAAATTTTAGTTGAAGTAAACTTATGCTGTGATATTTCTATTTTAAATAGAAAGCTTTTTTGGAAAATATTGCATTAATGTGGTTTTCCTATTCTGGAATGCTTTCTACCATTTGGCAGATGACTCGGTGTGGGTTTTGGAATATTACCCCAAACACTTAGACTTCTCAGGAATGCAGTTAACTGACATAGTAGTAACTGGAATTCTAGTAAACCCAGCTTGTTCACAAATATTAAACAAATATGAACCCTGACCCATTTTTATATCATGTGCTTTCATTTCATCTGCAAGAGCCTGTGAGTGACATATTCACTCTAAAGGTGGCTCTCTGGTACACAAAGATTTTATCAAGGTCAGAAAGAGAAAAGATTACTTTCTCACTTTTAATTCCAACAGCAGGAGAATTTTGTACGAAAGACACAGTGTGCTTAGCTGTAAGGCATAATTCATTATTCCTTCTATACTTTGGTATCTCACTCTGCCTCAATAAAAAATGCAGGGTCTGCCAGTGTGCATATTCCTTTGTGAGCACCTGTACCTTCCACAGCATCACAGACAATACTCTGCACTTCACAGAACTTCATAGAAGACAACTAGCTCTCTGCAGAAAACAACTATCTTGCCTCATCAGTTTATTATATACTGACACAACAGGAAAGAATCAAAATTTTCCTCTCGAGTTTTGCTTTTTGCAAAGCTAGGTAGTTGGGTAATGCCCACACAGATTGTGATAGTTCTTTTCAAAGTATAGTCTGCATATCTATGTGGATATCAGAGTTTTGAAAGCTTAGGTATTGCATTTGATTTGGAAATCTGTGGGCTGATTTCCCCTATGTTTGGCTCTTTGGCACTCAGAAAATAACTTCTCTTGGAAGATAGTGCGTTTCTGGCAGTGTTTTTAATTCTGAAAAAGTTGTTTTGCAGTTGATGCAAATTCATATCAATATTTATTACTGAGACTGAGATATGTGTCTGAACATATACCTAGATACAGCACATGAAAGGTTTTATTTATGCTTGCACGTTTTTGTCAAGCGGCAAAGATGGCTGGAAGTGTCATGGAAAAACCTGTTGCAATCTTCCCACTCCTTTCAGCAGGATGGAGAGGCTGTTCCTTTCGTGGATCAGGAGGCAGAGATGCTTAGAGACACCAGTGCTGGTGGAGAGCACCAGAGGTCAGTTTTTCCTCTTTTCCAGTCGAGTCTGAAGGAACAGCATGCTTCCCTGAATTGTAATCTCTTCCAGTCCCTGAGGTGATGAAAGTTTCCTGCATCTTCATACTGGTTCCTGTCGAAAGACTACAGTATCATTTCAAATGTAATGAAGCTGATTTTTGTTTGTTTGGTTTTCAAAACACTGAAACAAATTCACCTTAGTGTTAACAGACTAAAGCTGGCAGAGCTTCAGGCACTTTCATCAAGACTGGATTTAGTGTTGTGGGAAATTCTCAAAATGTGTTCAGAGAAACACAGTGGGTGTGAGGTACTTGTCTGTTACGAATGATGCAAAA
>VWYK01066038.1:29377-42430 GCA_013399775.1 Semnornis frantzii | reverse complement strand
TGGCCTGTCTCTAGATATCCTTAGGAAAAATCCCTCTGGAGCCTTCCTATAGGATCCCTTCAGCTATTGGAAGTGAGCTCAAAGGTTCTTCCACAGTCTTCTCTTCTCCAGGCTGAACGGTCCCAGGTCCCTCAGCCCATCCTCATAGCAGAGATGCTCCAGCCCTTGGACTATCTTTGTGGTCCTTTGATCCACTTGAGAGTAATAAGATTGTCTCTTAATAATACATGGTGCTTCCTTAGCTTCACCAACATAATGCTTAGTTCTCAGGGGCTGAAACAAAAGTGGCATTAAGCTTTGTCTCTTACTGAGTCTAAAAATGACAGTGCAGGGACAAGGTAAAGGTGAGATGAGCTGCTCTAGCAAAAGCATCCCTTGGTTATTGTACTCCTGTCAGAATTTGGATGGTGCCACACAGTAATTTGGCTTTGCCCTCGCATGCCCTTGGACAGGACTGACATAGAACTGTCAGAACTTGGGTGGTGCCACACAGGAATTTGGCTTTACCCTCGCATGCCCTTGGACAGGACTGACATAGAACTGTCAGAACTTGGGTGGTGCCACACAGGAATTTGGCTTTGCCCTCTCATGCCCTTGGACAAGACTGACATAGGCAACTGTCCCACCTTCAGACCATGTCAACAGCACTTTCCTCACTCAAGAAAGAGGTTTTGACCTTTACCTGAGCCCCACACACTGCAAACCCGTTCCCATTTGTTTATTGTGGTCTAACCTGGTTAGGGACATTCCGAAATTCACTGTGAGGAGAACAATGATAAAACCTCTTTCTAGTTTTCTGGCTGTCACAAAAACTCCTTAACATCATTTGTAAACCAGCATCACACACTTTTACCTACCAGGAGCTCCGGATGTAACTTGAAACAGTAGTTTAAATCTGTTAGTGCAGATTATTATGTAAGGAAGTCAGCTGAGGGACTTCTTTGTTCTGCTTTTATATAATAATCAGTAAAATACATTCTTCTGCCTGTCCAGGATCTCTGGGAGCTACCAGAGTGGTGCATTACCAGTGATCCCACGGCTTTTTCTAGATGCTGTTTGAAATCCTTGTGGGGTCTTGCATAAAATCTGTATCATTCTCAGAAAAAACGTTGTGGGCAATGTTAAATAATGTTACTGATGATGGTATTATAGTAATTCCTAAAAGCCACAGGCAGGAATAGGAAGCTGAACAAAAAGAAAGCCTCCGTCCAGTCAAGTTAAACTAATTTCATTGTGCCTCTGTGCAGTGCCATTCAGCAGCAGTCCATAGGAAATCCACTTGCTGAAAGCAGCCCCATCTAATGCTGAAGCCTGCTATCATCAGAGCAAGGCAAAGTCTAATCTCCATGGAAAATTATCAGTTCAGGACTTATACTGTGCTGTGTATTGAGCTCCACATTTGGAGAGGAACTCCATGGGGAGAAACTTGTAGTACAAACGAATCACAGTCGGGATAAAAGCCACTTCTGTGTCTTAGATGGGAGATTTCTTCACTCTTCAGAACATAGTTCTTCACACCAAGAGCAGCTCCAGTGAACAGACCTCTCCAGAGCAGGACTGAGTATCATCTTCAGAAATTTCAAATAGGTGTGTTGCCATCATCTCTATGAAGTCAACTATGCCCATCCAGTGTCTTTACTTACCTTCATAGATTCATAGAGTCAGAGAATACTTTAGGTTAGAAGGGACCTCAGAGGTCCAACCTTCCTGCCATGGGCAGGGACACCTCTCAACTAGACTCAGCTGCTGGAGGCCTGATCCAACCTGACCTTGGAGGAGGCATCCACAGCCTCTCTGGGTGGCCTATTCCAGAGTCTGACCACCCTAATACTGAAGAACTTCTCCCTAAGCTCCAGTCTAACTCTGCTCTCCCTCAGCTTCAAACCATTCCCTCTTGTCCTGTCTCTAGACACCCTGATGAAAAGTCTGATTAGTACTGATCTGATGAAAAGTCCTTCCTGTGGGATCCCTTCAGCTATTGAAAGGCAGCTCTATGGTCCCTCCAGAGTCTTTTGTTCTCCAGGCTGAAGAACCCCAGCTCCCTCAGCCTATTCTCATAGCAGAGGTGCTCCAGCCCTTGGGTCATCTTTGTGACCTAAATACTGAGATCAAATGTCACTAATGTGGTCTAACTCATTCTGGTTCTTAAAGAGAAATTAGCAACAGAGTGAAAACTCTGACAGAGAAACAGGGAATGTTTGATAACCACAACTATTTAAGTAGAAGTCATATTGAGTGCTGGAACAAATGCAGCTCTGTCGATACACTGCCTAGCTGAAGACTTGCACTGGCAGTCGTTCATGAGAGATTCTCAGGAAGCCTTCAAAACATTTGTGGCTAGAGCATACCTTCCTGAAGAAGTCATTTAGTTGTTCTGTGAAATGTGTGCAGACAATTACAAGCCCTCAAAATGTGTCAGAGCGTTCATGATGCTATCAGCACTGTCAGGAGAGCAACAGTTCATTAGAATATTTGTCTATCAGCTTTCAGTGGTACTTTGGTGGCCCACTGCCGTCATCCATCTTTGAGCAAGTGCCATTCTTAGTGATAGATGTGCCTAATAATCTTAGTCAGCTCCAGGATGGGCTACTGTAGCTCTTTATTTGGGCCCTTATGAAGAAGTTGAAAGAAAATAGCAGCTTATGGATGAAACATTGGCTCATCTGGGAGCTTAGTGAGCCACAAGAGGACAAGTTCAACTGATTCTGCATCCTTCTGCCCTTCTCTTTCTTCTGCTCCCTTTCTATTGCACCAGGACTCTGCATGGGTTCAAAATCTCAAAGGCTCTGTTTGCAGGATCTGTTACCATCATTCATCCAGCTCAGTAAGAGCTGAATAGAGCCCAAAGAGGAATTCATAATGATTGTAGGTGACCTACATGCTTACTGTGGGCTCTAGAGCTACTGTTCTCCAACTAAAGACATGACACCAAGCAGGGCTGTGAACCTGAGAGAGGAGTGATGTGTGTTTGGAAAAGGATGGGAAGTTCTGCTTCATTTCAGGCAAATCCTGAAATTGTCCTTTCAAGCTCTTGGCTCCTTTGTTCATCATCAGATTTCACAGGGAACCCGGAGGGACAAGACCAGAGAAATTCAGGCTGCTCTGTGAGCAGGCATTGTACAGACATCTTTGTCTCTGGTGCAGTCCTCTTCAAGATAACTATTTTAATGCAACCAGCTCATAGATGGGTTTCTTAGCTCTTCCAGTGCCTCCAAGCCACTTCTTCATCATTCTCCATTTCTCCATCATATTCCTCCATTACTGGAGGGCAGGGATGCCATCCAGGGGGACCTGGACAGGCTGGAGACGTGGGCCCAGGCCAACCTCATGACATTCAACAAGGCCAAGTGAAAGGTCCTGCACCTGCGTAGGCACAATCCCAAGCACAAATCCAGGCTGGGTGGGGAATGGCTGAGAGCAGCCCTGAGGAAAAGGACCTGGGGGTGTGGGGTGATGAAAAGCTCAACATGAGGCTGCAGTGCTCATGCAGCCCAGACAGCAACTGTGTGCTGGGCTGCAGCAAGAGCAGTGTGGGCAGCAGGGCAAGGGAGGGGATTCTGTCCCTTTGCTCTACTCTCCTCAGACCCCACCTGCAGTCCTGTGTGCAGTTCTGGAGCCCCTAGCACAGGAAGGACATGGAACTGTTGGAGCAGGTCCAGAGAAGGCCACCAAGATGCTCAGAGGGCTGCAGCAGCTCTGCTATGAGGACAGGCTGAGAGAGTTGGGGCTCTGCAGCCTGGAGAAGAGAAGGCTTCCAGGAGACCTTAGAGTAGCCTTCCAGTATCTGAAGGGGGCCTACAGGAAGGCTGGGGAGAGACTATTGACAAGGTCTTGTAATGACAGGATGAGGAGTAATGGGTTTAAAGTGGCAGAGGGGAGATTTAGACTGGATGGCAGGAAGGAGTTGTTTGCAGTGAGGGCGGTGAGGCACTGGCACAGGTTGTCCAGGGAGGTTGTGGCTGCTCCCTCCCTGGAGGTGTTCAAGGCCAGGTTGGATGAGGCCTTGAGTGACTTGTACTAGTGGGAGGTGTCCTTGCCTATGGCAGGGGTTTGGAACTGGATGAGTTTGGAGGTCCCTTCCAACCTAAACCATTCAGTGATTCTGTAGTAAGAGACAAGACAGTGACTTCTCCGGAGCCGTATGCTTGCCAACTGGCAGTGCAGAGACTCGGTTAGGAGCAGAGCTCTCCCAGCTTTCTCTGTAATGAGGTCGTTTCAAAGTTCCCTGCCTTCTGCACAACAACTGGTTTTGAAAAGGCCCTTGTGGTGATTTAGTATCTTTGAGACCTCTGGTTCAGACTGGCCATCAGGTTCAAGAGTTGTGATGGATCGAAAGTGGAATCGAGTGGCTCCCGGTTTGTTAAGGAAAGGCATCCAGAAATAATAGATGTCTTTCTTGGCTGCAACTCCTTCTTGTAGTGGGACCAAGATGGAGCAGGGTCCATCTTCCTGAGTGGTTTTCATTGCTTTTTTATTTTATGAGTGCTTAGCCTTCATCTCAATACTAAACTGACAGAGTAATTTTAAATGCTCACAATTAAACTGGATAGAATTACAGTATCATGAAACTGTTTTGGTTGGAATAGACCTGGAAGATCATCGAGTCCAACTGTCAACCCAGCACTGCCACAGCCATTAAACCATGTCCCCAGTGCCATGCCTGCATGTGTTTTGGACACCTCCAGGGATGGTGACTCCACCACCTCCCTGGGCAGCCTGTTCCAATGCCTGACCACTCTTGCAGGAAAAAAAAAAACAAAACCTATCCTAATCTCCATCCTAAACTTCCCCTGGTGCAACTTGAGGCCATTTCTTCTTGTTCTATCACTTGATAGTAGGGAGACCAACACCCACCTTNCACTTGATAGTAGGGAGACCAACACCCACCTTGCTATGACCTCCTTTCAGGTAGTTGTAAAGAGCAATAAGGTCTCCGTTCTGCCTCCTTTTCTCCAGGCTGAACAATCCATTTCCCTCAGCTGCTCCCCACCAGACCTGTTCTCCAGACCCTTCACCAGCTTCATTGCCCTTCTCTGGATGCATTCCAGCACCTCGGTGTCCTTCTTGTAGTGAGGGGCCCAAACAAAACCTGAACCTGCTCTTTGAGATGTGGCCTCAACAGTGCCAAATATGGTGCACAATCACTTCCCTACTCCTGCTGGCCACACTATTCCTGCTGGAAACCAGGATGCTGTTGGGCACTTGGGCACACACTGGCTGGTATTCAGAGCACCAACACCCCCAGGTCCTTTTCTGCTGAGCAGCTTTCCAGCCACGCTCCCCCAGACATCTGAGACTAGGAAATATTCCTAGGCAGGTCTATAGTAAGAATAGAGGCACTCTTCAGTCATGATCCCAAGCTGGAGGGCTGCTGTATTTATGCTGCTGATACAGGCTAGCTGTAATAAAGAGAACCCAAGCTAAGGCGTGAGCAGTTAGTGGGCCAGTAGGGATTAGCTGTCTTCTCACCAAAGATATTTAATGTGGGTGCCGCTTGCCAAGTTGGCTGTGTGCTGTTTTACTGAGTCAGCATGCCAGAAACCAGAGAGGCTGCCTTGCACTCCCATTCCCTTCACTTGCATCCCCAGCACAAGGCTCCCATTTTGGCTGGCGCTGCAGCACACTGATTTCCTGAAACTCTTCTCATCTGAGCCTGCCCTTGCTGATCAGTCAGCCAGGAGTAAAACCAGTGCTGAGAACCTCTTGTAAAGGGCAAAGAAATCTCTGCAGGCCTCACCTCTACCATGCAGGCCATCTTGCCTGGAGCTTTGCACATAGCAGGGTGCCTTGCACTGACAAAAGGACTTAGAGAGCAGAAATAGTTTCTCCCTGAGTCCCTGATAATGTTTTGTGTGCAAGCTCACTGACACACACACCCCCCCCAAGAACAGGCTTGAATCTTTCAAGAGATGTTCTGCAGTGATGAGTTCTGCTGGGAAGCAGATGTTAATATCTTTAAATTGGATGCAAATTTACTTCTAGTATTTACATAATGTTATTCAAACCTATTAGCAGCCTTGTTACCTCACACAGTCGTTTGCTGTAGCAGAAATGCTTAACTGTTTGATGCGGTCTTGTTTATTGTGCAGGATGTTCCTAGAAACGGGGAGGATAAACTGATTTGAAGCATGAAGTATCTCTGGAGTATGTAAATGTGGCATACATAGGAAGAATTTTTCTCTGTGGCACTTTTTGCAGTTCCGAGAGACTTCCTAACTCAACATTTACACAACATACTTGTAGCTTCCTGAATATTCAGATGTCTGACTTCAAGCATGAATGTTTAGACATTTTTGATCCCTTACTGCAACTTGTCACTTGGGTCAGACACTGACCTATGAATTCTTGCCCTTTTCCTCCAATGTCTCTTTATCTAAAGGCTGCCTAAAGAACTCCATTAGTAGGTGAGACTATAGCTGAACACTCCTTTGATAGCAGCTTCCAAATGTAAAGGAAAACATTTACTTTTCAAACATCTGTCAGGAACTGCATCTTCCCAAAGTTGATAGAAGCCTTCAGGCAGGATTTAGCAGGAGAAGGAGGGAGAAGAAAAGGGAAAAAAAAAAAAAACAAAGAGGAAATAAAGGTGCTGCCAGTTGTCATCTTGGTTTCTCCCAGTGGGTGAAAGCACATCTGGGTCCATCCTATGGAAAGGAGAACACTGTAAGATGCAAGACAATCATGTGAGCTGCAGGCTTTGTATGGCTGTTTTATTTCTTCCTGTCTATTCTTTTTTTGTTTGGTTGGTTTTTTGACTAAGACCCATTCTTAAATTCCCTTCCCTCTAGATCTATTCCTAATACAGTGGTAGAAGTAGAGGGTAGAACACATCACAGAATCTCAGAATGTTAGGGGCTGTAAGGAACCTTGAAAGATCATCCACAAGTCCAACTCCTCTGTCAGAGCAGCATCACCCAGGGCAGATCACAGAGGAACACATCCAGACAGGACCTTGAAAGTCTCTAGAGAAGCAGACTCCACAACCTCTCTGGGCAGCCTTTTCCAGGGCTCTGGCACCCTCACGAGGAAAAAGCTTTTCCTTCTGTTCGCTTGGAACCTCCTCTTCTCCAGCTTGCACTCATTGCCCCTTGTCCTACCATTAAACATCATTGAGCAGAACCTGGCTCTGTCCTCCTGACACTACCCTTCAGAGCTTTATCAACACAACTGAGGTCACCCCTCAGGCTCCTCTGCTCCAAGAAGAGCCCCAGCTCCCTCGGCCTTTCCTCAGCAGGGAGGTGTTCCACTGCCTGAAGCATCTTCGTAGCTCTGCACTGGACTCTCTTAAGCAGTTCCATGAAGTCTTTCTTGAACTGAGCGGCCCAGAACTGGACACAGTATTCCAGATGAGGCCTCACCAGGGCAGAGCAGAGGGGCAGGAGAGCCCCTGCTACTAACCACAGCCCTTCTAATGAAATGATTCCGATGCTGTGAGAAGAGTTAGACTCACCTGCCTTTTAGTGACGTTCCCTATGATATTTGCATGGAGCACATGAAAAAAGGAGATTTATTTCTGCTTCCAAGGTCCTCCAGAATGATGCTTGTGCAAGCCCTGCTGCCTGTGAGAGATGCTGTCTGTGCAGTCAACAGCACCTGGCTCTCCTTTTGCCTCTTTTCTGTCCCTTTGAGAAGCTATCTGTGAAGTCAACAGCACCTGACTCTCCTTTTGCCTCTTTTCTGTCCCTTTCTGCTCTCTTTTGCTCTCTTGAGTGTCATTATCAAGACTTTACAGACCCCATTTGCATCGAGCAAGATGCACTGCTTGAATTGCCTCAAAATAATTTTAGAAAACAAATCTCAGTCGCTGGCAAAAAAAAACTTTGGCTGAGGAGATTGCAGGCGAATTACTGCAATTAATTTCTCCTTCAGGCATCTGAAGGGGGGAAATCAACTAAAGGGAAGACATAGGGACACGCTTTTCATTCAAAGTGCTCTGGTCTAGTGGAAGAAAAATGATTCTGATCAGTGGGAAATGCAGGCCTTAGCCACTTGAAGCTTCTGCTCAGAGAAGCGTTGGGTAGGAATGAAAGAAATTTCTAATTAAAAGGCTGCTTCTTGTGCCGTTGAAAGGGCTGATGGCCCGTGATGAACTACTCCTCCTCCTCTTTCAAGGGTGTCAAGTTCAGTGACACCTTGGGACACCTGTTACTTAAGAGCATCTGCATATCTCACAGATCTTTGAGGACAGCTCTAACAAGCAGGCTTGACATTTTGAACAGCTCTTTTTTTTTCCTCAAAGGCATTTGAAAAACTGACATCTTTTGTTCCAAAGGGATGCTCTCCCTCCCTCCCCTTTCCTTCTCCTCCTTCCTTTTTGCTTCCTTTTGCAATCACCTCAGGTTCAGCGGATGCCTGAAGAATGACCTGGTGGGTGTCAGGTTCCCACATTAATTAGTACAGATTTTCTCTGAACTAGCTGTGATAGATCATTCTGCCAGCTTCACGTCTGCAGTACACGAAAATTGGCGTAGGTAGACTTAACACAGAGGATGTGAAATGCAGTTATTTACTCGCAGTCATCTCTTCTGATTACCTTTGGTTTTTCAAGGTCACAAAATATATTTGCTTCTTACCGGAGATAATTTTGGCAGCCTTTATTTAATCATTCCCAAAGGATTTCTCTCATCCTCTCGTGATGCTTATAGTGTGCTCAGGGCTTGGCTTAAGCAGAAGATGGGGAGGCAAAGCCTCTGCAAGCTCCAGAAATGTAGTCAGTTGAAGGAATAAGAGACTACTTTTCGTGGCTTGGGGAGAAACAGATTGTGTTTTGGATTTGTTGTGTCGCTCCTCATTCCACATGAGATGCACAGTGCAGGGCACCAGGATGGGGCACAGCCTGGAGCACCGCCAGCCCCCCTGAGCATGGCATAAATACAGCCCTACAGGTCCACCTCTCAGCTGTTTTTTCTCATCAGCAGCATCATTTTTCTAAGTAGTGGTTAAAATCCCATGCCATCCCCTGTGAGACATTGCAGTGCTCTGCAGTGCCCAGTGATTTACCAGTCTTCAGAGGCTGGTGGGTTGTGGGTTTTTTTGCTCAGAGTCAGCTTCTGCTGATGCTGCCGTAACAAGAGTTAGAATCAACTTGCTTAAATTCAACGTCATGGCATGGTATTTGAATATTTATCAAGCTGTGGAGAGTTAATGCAGTATGGCATTAATTAGCCTTTCTGCCTGTCTTGTTCTTTTTTTAAATGTCATTCTTAGTTTAATAAATTAGTTTCTGGAAATGAAGTAGAATGGATTCCGGGTTCCACGGGTGGTTTGCTTCCCACTGCAGCCAAGATGAACACAGTATTAAGAAGGAGCAGAGTGTCAGTTCTGAAGAGCTGAAGAACATAGCAGCTTTCCCCACGCCCCCCTTCCCCTCCACATCCAGGAAATTCCCCAGGAAGCATCTCTTAGCAGATTGACATGCTTTCCTCCCAGCTCTAATGACTCTGCTAATGGTGATACAGGCTCCTAATCAAACTGCACAGAGCTGGCTTTCCTGCTTCTTCAGAGGCGACTCATGGTGTTCTTTTGAATCCCATCACAGCTTCATTAGCTCAGCTTTCAGCCGTGGTTTCTATCTGCAAGTGGTTCTCCATGAGATGTGTAAAACTCACAGCTAAGTTCTGCTGGTGTGCTGCAGGTTGGGGGTGAGGGGGGTGGGAGCGGGTCTCAACCTGCTACAAGGAGCAGCATTTTACGCCAGCTACATTTCTGGCCTGTGAACTTCCAAACATTTGGTCATACAGAGATCATTTCATTGCTTCATATGTCTGTGCCCACCAATACCTCCTGAGGATCAGTGTACAGCCCATACTGGAAGAGGCAACCGATAGCAAGCCCTCATTTGCTGAAATAATGACCCAGCTTAACTGGGTGCCACCATTTACCCGAGGCAGGACAAAAGCCAAACACTTCCTTTGGGTTTTGACTCAGGAGGTATTGCTGTTCTCAAGCAGATGTTCTGAAAGTGTTCTAAAACCTGTGTCTGGGGACATCTTGGCTTATTTTGTTTTTGTTATCTCCAGGAAGCAGAACCTCTCTACGCCCAGATCAACAGACCTAAGAAATAGCATTGTTACAGGCTTGTGGTGCTCCAAGACTCAAATGAAACCCAACAACCTGGCAGGCCTTTGGCTTTCATGCTTTGTTCTGATTGATTTTGTCTGACAAGGAGACCTGATTGCCCTCCTGGACTGGCTCTAAGAGTGTTACTGACGTTTTCTTTTTGGCAAGCAATGGCAGATTCCTATGGCAGCACAAAAATGAAAACTCTCCCTGCTTTACCAGCTCCTGCCCCTACAGGACATGGGTATCCAGACTTAGCTCCGCGGTCTTCTTTCAAGCGTTCATCATCCTCTGTGTGCCACATATAAATAATGAGCATCTGAAATTCAGTCAGCATTGGACATCCTTTTTCTTTTGAGCCAAGAGCAGAGTCTGTATGTAGCAGTGGCATCATCATTCAACAGCCTTTTTGGGGCACAAGTCGGCACTTTTTATGTCACGGTGACATGTTTTGCATCGTCTTTTACATCCAGGCTGATCCTGCCTTTCTTTCCCGCCCCGTAGACATATTTAAACAACAACAACAAATACTGTGAGTGTCCTTTTTTTAATTATGATGATGATCTTATTTTGTATTTCTTCACTCTGTAGTTTTGGACGAGTGACGAATCTAACAGCGAAACTCCTGCCGCGGAAGCGGTCGCTAACTTGAAACCACAAAATCAAAGCGCCGTTGTTTTAGCCATCCCAACTGCAAAACGTTGCCAAACGGACCTTTAACCGTGAGGAAGAAATGCTGCTTTCTGTTGGAATACTCCTGGTGTGGGTAGAGGAAAGGACATGGAGTCCCCACTGAGGAAAGACAAAAAGAGTCAGTATTTCCTAGGAAACTCTAAACGAAGTGCAGAAAAAAAAGGAATATTTTTATTTCTTCAGTCTCTTGCTGCTGTAATGCTATGCAGACAAGTGTTTTCTTCTCTGTGTGCCATTTTTTGATNAAAAAGAAAAAAAAAATCAAATGGGATTTTTATTTTATAACTTGAAAAAAAAAAAATCTTAACTGTTAAACTCTTTAAATGTTTAAGGGGAAAATGGCTTTAAGGAGTTGGAGGGAAAATCGCCAGGGCTTCTTTTTTTTTTTTGTTGTAAATATAAATGTTACAAGAATNGAAGAACATAGCAGCTTTCCCCACGCGCCCCTTCCCCTCCACATCCAGGAAATTCCCCAGGAAGCATCTCTTAGCAGATTGACATGCTTTCCTCCCAGCTCTAATGACTCTGCTAATGGTGATACAGGCTCCTAATCAAACTGCACAGAGCTGGCTTTCCTGCTTCTTCAGAGGCGACTCATGGTGTTCTTTTGAATCCCATCACAGCTTCATTAGCTCAGCTTTCAGCCGTGGTTTCTATCTGCAAGTGGTTCTCCATGAGATGTGTAAAACTCACAGCTAAGTTCTGCTGGTGTGCTGCAGGTTGGGGGTGAGGGGGGTGGGAGCGGGTCTCAACCTGCTACAAGGAGCAGCATTTTACGCCAGCTACATTTCTGGCCTGTGAACTTCCAAACATTTGGTCATACAGAGATCATTTCATTGCTTCATATGTCTGTGCCCACCAATACCTCCTGAGGATCAGTGTACAGCCCATACTGGAAGAGGCAACCGATAGCAAGCCCTCATTTGCTGAAATAATGACCCAGCTTAACTGGGTGCCACCATTTACCCGAGGCAGGACAAAAGCCAAACACTTCCTTTGGGTTTTGACTCAGGAGGTATTGCTGTTCTCAAGCAGATGTTCTGAAAGTGTTCTAAAACCTGTGTCTGGGGACATCTTGGCTTATTTTGTTTTTGTTATCTCCAGGAAGCAGAACCTCTCTACGCCCAGATCAACAGACCTAAGAAATAGCATTGTTACAGGCTTGTGGTGCTCCAAGACTCAAATGAAACCCAACAACCTGGCAGGCCTTTGGCTTTCATGCTTTGTTCTGATTGATTTTGTCTGACAAGGAGACCTGATTGCCCTCCTGGACTGGCTCTAAGAGTGTTACTGACGTTTTCTTTTTGGCAAGCAATGGCAGATTCCTATGGCAGCACAAAAATGAAAACTCTCCCTGCTTTACCAGCTCCTGCCCCTACAGGACATGGGTATCCAGACTTAGCTCCGCGGTCTTCTTTCAAGCGTTCATCATCCTCTGTGTGCCACATATAAATAATGAGCATCTGAAATTCAGTCAGCATTGGACATCCTTTTTCTTTTGAGCCAAGAGCAGAGTCTGTATGTAGCAGTGGCATCATCATTCAACAGCCTTTTTGGGGCACAAGTCGGCACTTTTTATGTCACGGTGACATGTTTTGCATCGTCTTTTACATCCAGGCTGATCCTGCCTTTCTTTCCCGCCCCGTAGACATATTTAAACAACAACAACAAAAACAACAACAAATACTGTGAGTGTCCTTTTTTTAATTATGATGATGATCTTATTTTTTATTTCTTCACTCTGTAGTTTTGGACGAGTGACGAATCTAACAGCGAAACTCCTGCCGCGGAAGCGGTCGCTAACTTGAAACCACAAAATCAAAGCGCCGTTGTTTTAGCCATCCCAACTGCAAAACGTTGCCAAACGGACCTTTAACCGTGAGGAAGAAATGCTGCTTTCTGTTGGAATACTCCTGGTGTGGGTAGAGGAAAGGACATGGAGTCCCCACTGAGGAAAGACAAAAAGAGTCAGTATTTCCTAGGAAACTCTAAACGAAGTGCAGAAAAAAAAGGAATATTTTTATTTCTTCAGTCTCTTGCTGCTGTAATGCTATGCAGACAAGTGTTTTCTTCTCTGTGTGCCATTTTTTGATGAAAACAAAAACCAGAAAAAAAAACCCACAAATCATTTGCCAAATAATACTGCTATGATCCTGGTTTAGGAATTTGGATGAAGAGGACTTTACAAATGGGACAAGGACGGCATGGATTTTGGAATAACAAACTGATTCCGTGATCAAATTGTTCATCTTTATCACTTTTTTGTACATCAGAAAAAAAAAAAAAAAAGAAAAAAAAAAT
>VWYK01066038.1:0-29209 GCA_013399775.1 Semnornis frantzii | reverse complement strand
TTTTTTTTTTTTTTGTTGTAAATATAAATGTTACAAGAATTCTTTTTCCTGATGCCATTACACAGTAGAGAAGGTAGCAAGTGGCAGTGGTTGGGAGGTGTGGCAAACCCAGGTTGTGGATCTCACGTTACACAGGTGGCTTGGGGTTCTTTTTTGGTTTGGTTTGGTTTGTTTTTCACATGCTTACAAGAAGGGGCTCGAAGCTCAAAGCGCATTTGCCAAGTGCAGTCAGCTGGACAGCAGCTAGGGAAATTAAGGGGAACACCTGCTTTTATGAGCTAGCATTTATCACAAGGACATGCTCCCCTTACAAGAAACCACATTTCATTGACATCCCTTTGAACCTCTGCGTTAGAAGTCACCCACAGGCAGAACAAAAATAATTAGAAACTCCTCCTGTTTTGGTTTTTTTTTTTTTACATTTCTGAAAGCAAAAAAGTGCAGTGTTTGGGTTCCTGTGTTTAGCACATGCTTTTCATAAAGAACCTCTCTATTTTTTGCCCTACAGAGAGTTGTTATACAGGTCAAATGTGTTTTCCTGATGTTCCTATGCAGTTACAGGA
Organism: Semnornis frantzii; assembly: GCA_013399775.1. Lineage (NCBI taxonomy): Eukaryota > Metazoa > Chordata > Aves > Piciformes > Ramphastidae > Semnornis > Semnornis frantzii. The sequence continues at coordinate 28,646 of VWYK01066038.1, read as the reverse complement.
TACTGAAATTAGTGGTTTAACACTAATAAATAAATAAATAAGGAGAAAAGGTGAAAGAAATCAAATAATCAGTTTGTAGGTTTGTTGTGCAGATTCTGTTTTTAAATTGACACACTTTTGGCATGGTTAAAGCAGGCCTGGAGTTCCAGATCTTTTACTTTCTTTCATCTCTATTATAATCTAAAAATGGTTCAGAAGACAGAATAACTGAGGTGGGAGTTGCTGATGTGTACGACCAAACCTCACAACAGGATTCCAGCCTTTGATTTTTGACTTAGGGAAATTAGAGAAATGTGCTTTACAGAATGTATGTGAACGACAAATTAGCTGTGACTAGACCTAAGGAACCTGCAGAGGAGAGGACTTTTATTCCAGCTCACAGTCATTTGATTCTTATTCCTTAGTCATGCGCAGACAGCTTTGTAGCAAAACTTTTTATCCCCCTCAGAAGGAAGGTGAAGTTTTCTAACTGGAGCAGATAAATTAAAAAGCAGAGGCAATAGCATTTATGAAGGACTTTTTTCTTTAAGAGTCGATTTCCTGGTTTGCACAGTGGTGCTGCTTTCTTCCTCAGTGGCTCTGCTGGGTTTTCTCCTCCGTGTGAAACCACAAAGACAGTTTGGGTTCAGCACAGACGTTTGAGGTTCGGTATCGTCGGTACATGTCCGGTTATGGGGTGAAGTGTTGAAAGGAAAAAGAAGAGATTTCTGTCACAGAGGCTCTATTGCCATCACATTTGTAGGAAGCAGATCATTTACGAATAGGTGTCGAGGGAATGAGGCTGGGGTTTAAAATGTCTCATGAGAAAACAGCTGGACCATCACCGCGGACCTTTGTCTTACCTTTAGCAACGCTCCTAAAATCAAACCAAATTCTGAATTAACCTTTTTTGGATGATTAGATCATCCTTGGCATGGTCGAGATGCTGAGTTGAGAGGACAGGAAGGCCTCTGCACTGTAGCAGTATTGTAGATAACTAAAATATCCAGCTTGTGCAATTGTCTAATCCCTCATCCTTCACTAGCACTAAATTCGTCACTTTAAATTTCAAAACCAGGGAATCCCACCAGCCATCCTGTTACCCCCCCCCCCCCCCACACACACACACCCCCTCCCTGTAGCTTCTTGATCTTTACCTGTCATGAGAAGATATTTTGATAGATCGTAGTCATCCAAGTGTCTGATGAAACCCTTCATCTAATAACCTACTGGGCACCTTCTTTGCAGCAATGTTTACTCCCTTTAGTTTTCCCCTCCGTTTTTCTTTTCTGCCTTCTGACACCTATTTTTTTAATAAAGATGAGAAAGCTAAAGTGACTGTTGCAAGTACCTTTCTAAAAACCTACTTTAACTTTACCTCAGATAATGACCATTTGTTAACCTAGAAGGACACATTATTTTTAACTTTGCGTGTGATGCATCCAGCAACGACGACAAACAGCAACAACAACAGAAAACGACCAATTTTTAGAGGTCTTTTTTTTTTTCCCTCCCCCCATTAATTTCTGTAACACACCATGTAATACTGTTATGAATAAAAAAAAAAAAAAAAAAAAATTTGAAAAAGGTGGCATTTCAGTTAAGTGTGGTTCATAGAAGCTTTTTTGCCTCTTCTGTGCTGGTTCTGCCATGCTTGCAGTGTCGGTGTCTGTCGCGGTCAATGGTTTTGGCTTGCAATATCTGGGAAGNTTGTCTCTTGTCCTGTCATTGCAAGACCTTGTCAATAGTCCCTCCCCAGCCTTCCTGTAGGCCCCCTTCAGATACTGGAAGGCTACAATAAGGTCTCCTTGAAGCCTTCTCTTCTCCAGGCTGAAGAGCCTCAACTCTCTCAGCCTGTCCTCAATACTTAACTTGCTGCTTTTAATTGCTGCCTTCTTGGGTGTGGCCTCTTTGTGGTTGTTTTAGGATGAGCATCCCAAAGCAGTTGCTCTTGTAATCGCCTCCTGTAAAACCCACATGTTCCTGGCTACCAAAGCTCGAGGGGTACAACCATCTTTGTGACATGAGAAGCTGTAATTAATTTTGCTCATCTGTTCTTCCTCAGGTAAGATTTGAAATGGAGAATCACTGAACTTTAGAGATTGGAAGGGATCTCCAGAGATCATTGAGTCCTGCCAAGGCAGGATTCCCCTACAGTAGTTCACACAGGAAGGCATCCAGGCAGGTTTGGAAAGTCTCCAGAGAAGGAGACTCCAGGACCTGTCTGGGCAACCTGTTCCAGGGCTTTCTCACCCTTACTGTAAAGAAGTTTCTCTTCATGTTGAGGTGAAACCTTCTGTGTTCCAGATTGTGGATTTAAACATCGTGAAAGTAGAGAAAAATCCCAAACTGTTCAGTAATAGCCACAGAATGGAGAGCAAAGCCTTGATCCAGTAAAACATATTAATGAGCTCACCTTTTATGTCAGTGGGAACTTTCTGCTTGCTGGGTCAATGTGTAGAGTGAAATCATGGAATTCTAGAATGGCTTGGGTTAGAAGGGACCTCAGAAGTCATCTACTCCAACCTCCCTGCTGTGGGCAGGGACACCTCAACTAGACTCAGCTGCTCAAGGCCTCATCCAACCTGGCCTTCATCATCCCCAGGGAGGAGGCAGTGGTTGGACTGAAGCACTTTGCTGCTGTAAAACTGTTCAGTGCCACGTAAGAAATGACATTTTTTGATACTACTCAGCAGTACCAAGTACTGGCTACCTCAGTAAAGATCATAGACCCATAGAATGCTTTGGGTTGGAAGGGTCCTTTAGAGGTCATCTAGTCCAACCTCCCTGCAGTGAGCAGGGACATCTTCAGCTAGCTGTGGTTGCTCAGAGCACTGTCCCACCCAACCTGGAATGTTTCCCAGGGCTGAGGTTCCTGCCATCACTCCAGGCAACCTGTGCCCACGTTTCATCACCCTTGTTGTAAAGATATGGATGGAATGGTGCCATTCTTTGCCAAGGAATGAATGCAAGTATGCAAGATACCACATGGAAATTTAAGGGTAAGAAGCACGTGTCTGTGTGGAAGGAGAGAGTGAGTTGTGGACATGTGCACATATATTTTATTGTATTTCTTCTTCCTGAATGTCTCAGGCCTTTCTCATCCACCAGAAGTGCTGGGTTGTTCGTTGCCTTTGTCAGTGAACATTGTTGGAATAGTTGGATCCCAGCTAAGACTAAAGGTCATTTGGTTGTGATGATTGTGTCAATGTCATTTTGACTGTGTAGGTAGCTAGGTGCATACAGGTGTCCTTGGAAAGCAGGAAGCTCTCTGGTTTTCAGTGGGCTGCAATACGCCAGCTGAAAGTGAAATAAGTCACAGCTAAGCACAACTTTAAACCTAAATGTGTTCTTTGCAACCTAAGCCAAACCTCCTCTTGATGGTGTTCATCTGGTATCCCCACTGTGAAGCTGGTTGTTGATGTTGAGAAAATCAAACAAAAGGACTCATGTTGCACAGTTACTCTGCAGACTCCTTTTAAAAGCTCAGAATGAGCAGCTCTGAGATTTAGTCCAGTGATGGTGAGAAATCTCCCGAGGAGGAAGAACCTGGCTGTGTGTTGGCATTGTTCAGAAGGGGGGAAAGATCTGATTCTTGCTGTGCTGCCTTTTATTGATGTTGCTGTCACTTGAGTGCAGCAGGAGTCCCTGGGTTGTGTATGAGAGCATCCAGCTCAGACAGGACCTAGTTCAAGAGACAGCCCTGATTTAACTGCTGCTAATGAAGGCCTTGATCTCTCCTGCAGTAATGAGAATTTATTTAGCAAAGGGTTTGCAGAATCAACTCCTGTTTTTTGCAGAAGCGAGGACTCTGACAAGTCTCCCTTTTCCGTGGCAGTGATTTCTGGGGAAGCAATTGGTTGTAGAGCCTGGGAATATGCAGTTTGCAGTTAAAGGCAATGTTTTATGTGCTTTAATCAGCAGACAGTGACAGTTGCTGGAACAGATAAGCTAACCTCTTCCTTTCTCTAGGTGGTGATAGATATTTCCATGCACTGCTGACTGTTTTCTTGCTTTGCTTTCTAAACAACTCCTGTCCTGTCAGGTTCATATTTATTATTCTAGCTGGCAAATACTTTTCTCAGTCAGGAAAATCTCATTGGAAAGAAATGAGAGGGGATGGCTGTTGGCAGTTTTCTACAGAGGCTGGAGTCTGTTGTCTGCAGTTGTGTGTCTAACTAACGTGGAAAGCACACAGTGGTGAATGAACAAAGTGAAGGTCCATATGGCCACCAGAAAATCGCTTATGGGTTTAAACTGGCAGAGGGGAGATTGAAACTGGATGTTAGGAAGAAGTTCTTTACAGTGAGGGTGGTGAGGCACTGCAACAGGTTGCCCAGGGAGGTGTTCCCTGGAGGTGTTCAGGGCCAGGTTGGACAATCCCTGGAGTGACCTGTGCTAGTGGGAGGTGTCCCTGCCTATGGCAGGGGGTTGGAACTGGATGAGCTTTAAGGTCCCTTCCAACCTTACCATTCTATGATTCTATGACAGTGGAGGGTTTGGGTGAACCTGTCAGCCTGGGTCATCTACAGAAGCATCTCCATGAGCTCTGTTGCTCTCATTGCTGTGTGTGAGTTTGCTCCTGCATGTGGAATGGATGGGACTCACCCCCTGTTCCTGGCTTTGGTTTGACATTACTGCTGCAGAAGTCATGACTGGTGAGAGTACTTCTCTCAGCTCTCTTGTGATGAGGTCTTCCGCAAACTCACCTTCTCATACTGATTTGCTCTTTAGGATCAGCCCCATTAATTTTTTTGTAATTTGATTTTGGTTTTAGTAGCTAAGAAAAAGCAAAGAGCTGGCCAGGGGAGAGAAAGAAGAGGAAGAAGGGTATTGCTTCTCCCTTGTTTTACTTGCTGTCTGAAAGAAGCTGAATTATACATTTCAGCACGACAGTGAGGAATATGGGGAGATATCCTGATACCATTTCTTGATTACCTGTAACATTGCCTGTCTCTTTCTAAAATTATTCTACTGGAGGCAGGAAATATCGGGTCTATTAGTGAAACGACTCTCTGGCTATTAGCTTGGAGAGCTTTAAATAGCCTTATCTCAGTGGATGTGTTTGCCCTCTGGCTCATCTGTCACCCCCTAAAATGTTTTATCAGCACCTGAAAAAAAAGTCTCAATGAGAAGAATAGCCTCAAATTGTCCCTATTCAAGGGGCTTTCAGATACACTATGATTCTATGACAAAAAAGAAAAAGGTCTTTTAAGATCTGATATGATTTGCTGGCTTTTCAACCCAATTTCATAGCAGCAGCGCTTGTATAAATACTCCTCACCAGCAAAGAAAGGAAATCACAACCGATTAAAAGGAAACCAGGTTAACAGGCAGCAAATCAATGTCCATTCAGCCTCAGACATTTGTGAAAATAAAGGCTGATGAGGAATTATTGCCAGGTACTAGCTGCGGTAAAACCTTTTGCGGCGTCTTTGTCTTTAGCAGTAATTAGAGTGTAAGGAAAGCTCTCGGTGGCTGAAGCGAGGCGTGCGAGCAACGAGCAGAAGCTGCGGTGCTGCAAGATGTTGCTGTTTGTACTGTGACTGTCTCAGCTTTTGCTTTTAAAAATGCTGTTCCTAGCGTGAAGATAGGTTTGTGTGTGTATCTGAAGGTCTGTTGGGGAAGAGATGGAGATGGAGGATGAGGCATGGTGGATTTTTATGTCTGTGGCTACTCCTTGCTGCAAGCCTTGTCTTGCCATCTTCAAAGAGCTTTCAGAGCAGGTGAACCTGCTCTGAACAAGGAGTAATGGATGTGTAAGCTGCAGCACAGAAGGTTCCACCTAAACACAAGGGGGAACTTCTTTACCGTGAGGGTCACAGAGCACTGGAACAGGCTCCCCAGGGAAGCTGTGGAGTCTCCTTCTCTGGAGACTTTCAAGACCTATCTGGATGTGTTCCTGTGTAACCTGAGCTAGCTTTCATGGTCCTGCTCTGCCAGGTGGGCTTGGTCTCTTCTCCCAGGCAGCCAGCAACAGAATGAGGGGACAGAGTCTCAAGTTGTGCCAGGGCAGGTATAGGCTGGGTATTAGAAGTTCTTGACAGAGAGAGTGATTGGCATTGGAATGGGCTGCCCAGGGAGGTGGCAGAGTCCCTATCCCTGGAGGTGTTCAAGAAAAGCCTGGATGGGGCACTTAGTGCCATGGTCTAGATGGTTGGATGGGGCTGGGTGATAGGTTGGGCTGGATGAGCTTGAAGGTCTCTTCCAATCTGGTTGATTCTATGACTCAAAAATCTCTTTGGGTCCCTTCTAGCCCCTGCTATCCTATGATCCTGTGAACCTGTGCCCAGTTAGGGCTGAGTCACCATAAGGCATTATTTTTACTGAATCAAAAGCCAGAAGAGGAGAGTTGAGCTCAAGAAGGTGAGTTTGTGTCCAGGGCTTTTCAGAGACCAGCGTGAGCACAAGAAAACAGCAGTATTGGTTCCAAAAATGGTGATGCGATGGAGCTGGTTGTAATAGACACCTGAAACCATTCCTTAGGGTTTCTTAGATGTAGATTTTAGACTGGATCTTGGAAATTCTTCAGTATAGGCTGCCCAGGGAGGTTGTGGATGCCTCCTCCCTAGGGGTGTGGAAGGCCAGGCTGGATGAGGCCTCGAGCAGCTGAGTCTAGCTGAAAGGTATTCCTGCTCGTGGTGGGAAGGTTGGAGTAGATGATACCTGAGGTTCCTTCCGACCTAAACCATTCTGTGATTTTCACATTTATTTGCCACCTTATGTTCTTCACTATAAGCCTTCTCTTACCTTTGAATGAGTCAGTTGTGTTCTGCAGAAGGAAATGTTACGAGTTATGAGGCAGGGAATGAAAAGAAGCAGCAGCAGCAGCTGCTCTTCTTGACAAGTGCAGCAACACTACAAACAGCTGCTTGCCAGCTCCATTCTAACCTTCCCCAGAAAGAACCTTTCACCCCTGGTGTGTTTCACAGTGTTTCTTTGCAGAGAAAACTGCCATTTAAAGACATATTGAAGGTACATAGCTCTTATTTACTGGGAACAAGGGGTCACAAACTTAATTTGATGTTATAAACTCTGCAAAGAATGTGTTGCACTTGGAAGCTTGGTGGTCGTGCCAGACACTTAGGAGGTTTCATTTTCAGCTGTGATGAACCCCACGTTCAGTGACCTACAGTGGTGCTAGGTGCTAAGTGCTTTGGGACTTAAACCCAGCTCAGCAGACAGCCACATCTATTGGAGTCAGCAAGGAAGAAGGAACAAGACTGGGGAAAGAGGACATGGGCAGTGTTACGAGGAGACTTTGACAGCCTCAAACTGCAAGGAAGCAGAACCTGAGCTGTGGTTTTTCTCATGCATTTTATATGTTAGAGTTGCCTCCAGTTAAACCAGGTTATAAATTATGTGGAAAACCTGAGTTTGCTTTTCAGGTCTCTCTGAAAACTATGATAACATGTTGGAGATTAAGTCTCTTGGGCCCCTGCTCCTGTTCTAACCCGACTAATTTACAGGACCAACAAACATTGGAACCAGCCTGCTCAGGAAGATGATGGAGTCACCAGCCATGCAAGTGTTGGAAAAATGTGTAGCTGTGGCACTTTGGACATGGTTTAGTGGACTTGGACTTGATCTTAGAGGTCTTTTCCAACCGTAATGATTTTATGATTCTGTGTTCACTGAGATGTGTGTGGTGAAAGGCAGGAAAATGGGGGCAAGCAGCAAACAGGAACAGGTGGCCTTGAGATCTTCACACATCAGGATCACTGTCATGGTTTGCAGGTAAATCTAGAAGGTGCTCTGTGCTTATAATCATAGCTTCTCTTTTGCTGCTAGTGAGATATTGGATGTGTAACTGCACTTCCCAGCCAGCAAAAGTCTCACATATGGAGAGGTCCTTTCTGTAAGTGGGCTTATTTTTTGCCCTGGACAAATGATTAACAGCTAAATCAATCGTGTCGAGGGTTGAGCAAACTGTGGCACATAGGCACATTCCTGGTTCACTCTGGGGCATAGTTATTTGAAACCAAAAAATAAGTCAAAAAAGGCAAACAAAAAGCTTTGCACGAGCCTAAGTCATCTTTCCTGATGGTTTGTCCTCCCTGTCTAGAGGGCAGTTGAGCCAGTAATGCTGACTGGAAAAACTGGCTGCCTGAAACACAATCATTTTATCTGGAGCAGATTCCTACAAGGATTCAGTTAATGTGCTTCTCTGTGTTAAATTGTTCCCACCAAGCTGCCAAACCAGAAAGATGCAGCAGCCAGTTGCTTATTTTGCAGAGGCAGTCAGGCTGATGTCATGTGTAAGGTGGCTGGGACACAGGAAAGAGGGGTAGCACTTGGTCAGGTTTGCTGTGCTCGTGGTGAATACAATTAACTTTATATCTAGCATTTATTATTCCCATAATGAGCAGCCTGAAATGTATTTATTCTTTGTGTCATTGAAGCACTCGGAGACTTATTCCAGGGTGAGAGATTGGGCTGCTTAAAAACCTTACAGAGCAACACTGCATCTCTTCAAAGAACCTCTGCTTGTCCAACAAGAAGAGGGGTGGAGAAACTCATTTATATTCATTGTTTTGTACAGGGAAACACAGGTTCAGAGGAATTTTCTCCTTCTGAGCTGCTTGTTGTAGGTTAAGGAAAATGAAAGGCTGTTGTGTCTCAGGAACCAAAAAGGGATAACCTGGAGTGAGAATGATTGACTATGAAAGAGACCAAAGAGAAGTTCTATAAGGTTTTGAAGGTCCTGACCTGCCTTGGAAAACCCAGCTGAACTGATGGGAATCAGCCTGTGGTAAGTTCTGTCCCTGGTTAGGCCCCATTTAAGAGAGACAGTGACTCAATGTAGTAGCTAGAGAACACCAAGACATTTAATATGATACCATGTCAGGTCTTGCTTCCATAGACTCAAACCTTTGGGTATGTGGAGCAGAGAATCTCTATGGCAAGGACCCAGCCAGGGTCTGGATATGTGGAGCAGAGAATATCTATGGGAAAGGCCCAGCCAGGGTCTTCCTTTGCAGCATGAACACAAGTCCCAGTGAGGGACAGCACAGGATGCTCTCGGGGATGAAGGCTTTCCCTGAGCCACAAGATGACTGCCTTGTGCCTGACCACCTTCTGGAAGCCAGGCGTGAAAAGCAGAAATAAATAAATTATTTTGCCCTCTCTTCCTAGAAAGCTGCCTGTAGTTTACTTATTGCCTCCCTCTTGCCAGGACTCGAGTGTGTTTCATTGTTGAAATATTCATTTTCCCCTGTCCCTTGAAAGGAGCATTACAAATGAAAGCATAAATGGCTTCTGGGCAGGTCTTTGCTTCCTTCCCACTTGCCTGCAGAAAGCCATGTACTAACAATTGCAGCGTTTACCTTGTGAATGTGCCAGGTGCTGGGTCAGCTGCTGTTTACAGTGTGGAAAAACGACCTGGTAATTTATCTTTTCCTACTTGAACTGTTCTCAACCTCCCCGCCTGGCAGACGGATTGGGAGCGGTGGTGGTTTTGAATCGCCGGAGGTACCTCAGAGCGATGAGCACAGCACACACCATGTTTGCCCCACACCCCATCACACTGCTGCTGCTTTGTGCCACTCTCAGTGTCCAAACCCTTCACTGTTTTGGGTAAGTGAATGTTTCTGAAGCCCTGTCCGCAGGCTGATACTATAAAGAGGGGAAAATCAGTGCAAACTCTCTGCTTTCATGTTGTACGGCATGGAGACCTTATAGGAGCTTTCCAGTATCTGAAGGGGGACTACAGGAAGGCTGGGGAGGGACTATTTACAAGGTCTTGCAATGACAGGACAAGGGGTAATGGGTTTAAACTGGCAGAGAGGAGATTTAGACTGGATGTTAGGAGGAAGTTGTTTGCAGTGAGGGTGGTGAGACACTGGCACAGGTTGCCCAGGGAGGTTGTGGCTGCTCCCTCCCTGGAGGTGTTCAAGGCCAGGTTGGAGGAGGCCCTGAGTGACCTGTGCTAGTGGGAGGTGTCCCTGCCTATGGCAGGGGGTTGGAACTGGATGATCCTTGAGGTCCCTTCCAACCTTACTATTCTAGAAACATGTAAAGGGTGAGAGCCAAGAGGATGGAGCCAGGCTCCTCTCAGTGATGCCCATTGACAGGACAAGGGAGAACGGGTGGAAGTGGAGGCATAGGAAATTTCATGTAAAGATGAGGAGGAATTTTTACCCTGTGAGGGCGACAGAACACTGGAACAGGCTGCCCAGGGGAGTTGTAGATTCTCCCTCTCTGGAGATACTCAAGAACCGTTTGGATGTGTTTCAGTGTGATCTGCTCTAGGTGCTCCCACTCTGGCAGGGGGACTGGACCAGATGATCTTTTGAGGTCCCTTCCAACCCCTGATATTCTATGATAATTGGGACCTCCAAGGCAAGAAGGACAGGAATCTGTTGAGAGAGTCCAGAGGAGACCACAGAGATGATCAGATGGCTGGAGCACCTCTGCTATGAGGACAGGCTGAGGCAGCCTGGAGAAGGGAAGGCTTCAAGGACATCTTAGAGCAGCCTTCCAACACCTGAAGGAGACCTACAAGAAGGCTGGGGAGGAACTGTCCATAAGGACCTGCAGAGATAGTACAAGGGGCAATGGTTCAAAACTGGAGCAGAGGAGATTTAGATTGGACATCAGGAAGAAGTTCTTTACCACGAGGGTGCTGAGATGCTGGAACAGTTTGCCCATCAAAACTGTGGACGCCTCATCCCTGTAAGTATTCAGGACCAGACTGGATGAGGCCTTGAGCAACCTGATCTAGTGGAAGGTGTCCCTGCCTGTTGCAGGGGGGTTGGAGCGAGATAATCTTTAAGGTCTCTTCCGACTCAAACCACGGTTCTATGACGGTTCCTGTCTGATGTTTCTGTCTGTGTTTCAAATGAACAACAAAAGCCATTGTTTGGATGTTAACGTGGTGCTTTGTGCCTGCCTCTAGAAGAGAAAGCCAAATCTGAGACAACAAATAGCCACGGTCGTGTCATGATGTGGAACCGTGTTTGCAACCTCCTCCGGTGCTAGCTGCCCGAGGGTGTGCTGGAGAGACAGGGAGTTGCTGTCTCTTGTCTTGCAGGCACGAACCTGGCTGGTAGCTGCTTCTTTCTCTGCAGGCTTACTGGGTGCTGCTCTTCCCGTGGGCTGTGGTCAGTCGGTGGCTGCAGGCTTTCCCATCGAACTGTATTTTTCCACTGTGCTCTGAACTCTGCTCTGATTTCACGGCTCGGTGAGCTGCTGAGCTTCTGTAATTCCTTCATTCTGTGTGATTTTTTTAACGTGCCGCCCCGCAGCCCCTTGCCAGGCACTAAATCATACTTAGAACTTCAGCTGGTGCTATTCCTTGTCCTGGCGGAAGGATTGGGAATGCTGCTGAGGTAGTTTACTTGTCAAAGTACGAATGAAAAGAAACTAATTGCCGACAGTTTACTAAAGCTTCCCACATAGATTAGATGCTACAAGGAAGCATTTGTCCCGGGGCAGGATTTAATCCGAAGTAGTGAATCCACCCAAAGAGCGGGCAGCATTTTAGCTTGGGCATGGTGGAAACCTTGGAGACAGTCGTTAGGTGAAAGGATGAGAGAGGGGCTGGGGTGAAGAGTGAAGGCTCACACTTGGGGTTCAGGTTCCTTACTGGGATGAATGGGATTTATAGGTTAATGGCTCGCTATTGTGAACCATGAATAGAGTCTAAGACTGAAAGGTTTGGCCAGCTCGAGGGAAAAAAAAGGCTGCTGGGCAAAGGGAAGTGCTGAAGCCTGGTTTTCAGAACTGCTGAGGGCACTCCAGCCCTTTGCTTTGCGACTGGGATTTATCATGGACGTGTCCAACCGTGGAGCTGTTCGTTGTGTATGGCAACAAAGTACCAAAGTGCTGCCGGTCCAGCAAGCACCACAGAGTGATGGGGCAAGGGCAGCGAGGGCTGGTGCAGGTTTTACTGCTGGCCACTTGGCCAGGTGGTTTGATAAGGCTTGCACAGCTTGAGATGAATCACAGAATCACAGAGACATTTGGGTTGGAAAGACCCCCAGGATCAGCAAGTCCAACCCATATCCCTACTCTACAAGGTGCACCCTGAACCATGTCCCCAAACACCACATCCAAACGACTTTTAAGTACGTCCAGGGCTGGTGACTCCACCACCTCGCTGGGCAGCCCATTCCAATGCCTGACCACTCTTACTCGGAATTTTTTTTTCCTAATATCCAATCTAAACCTACCCAGTTCCAGCTTGAGCCTATTGCCTCTTGTTCTATCACTATTTACCTGTCAGAAGAGCCCAGCAGCAGCCTCTCCGCAACCTCCTTTCAGGTAGCTGTAGAAAGCAATGGCAGAACATGGGTTGAGTTTCCTGTCCTGGCTAGATCAAACATTAAGTCCTGCAGTTACCCATCCTGAGTGCTCTGCAGTCTTACTCTAATGGTGATGGGGAGGAGGACTGAGTCTGCTCTTGGGCACTGAAGTGTGGGTCAGGTTTCCTACAGAATCAATGCTGGTGTGAAATGAGTACTGAAATCTAGAGGTTGCATGGAAGATTTGATGAGGCCTAACAAATGGCAGCTCTCTTTGGCCTCTGGTTTTGCAGAGGTATGGACCAAGGTCCTCTGTCTGCAGAGCTCAGTGATTTCACACTCTGAAGCTTTTGTGTGGCTGAATTTCAGTGCTGCAAACGAAGCCCTTTGCCTTGGTGGCACCAATGAGAGCGTGGCTAACAGCAGGCATGCCCGGTCTGTGAGTAACCTGCCGCAGCCCCACGACTGTGTGCTCTCAGCCTGGTCCTCATGGAGCACCTGTGATCCCTGCCAGAAGAAAAGGGTGAGTGTTTGTGGTCTGGGCATGAAGCTTGAGAGATTAGGAGGCAGGACCTCCTCCAAGCCTTGTCTCTTTGTCTGTACAGTGGGACTGTGGGCTTTTGCTTTCAGGTGACTTGTAGCTCTTCAGCTTGCCACCCCCAGTAACTGCAGTGCTTTCCAGGCTGCCTTGCCATCCTGAGAAAGTGTAAGCCCAGGCTTGACAAAAACACAGGTGGGAAGCCCAGGCTTTATAGGGACTTCCTCCAACGCAGTTCTTCAATTCCAGCAGCAGTGTGAGGCACCATCCCCACTAATGGTCCCCTTTGGGACCCAGAGACACTCAGTGCTGCCTCTCAGGATTAAGATGCTTTTTCTTGTCTGCCAAAGAACATTTTCTACTGGGGAAGCCCCTTCAAAGAGAGGTAATGATCCCAACAGTGTGAAGAGTAAAATCCTCATTGCTAGAGGGACCTCTGCTAACGAGTTGGGGAAGCCATTCCCACACTTAAGCAGGAGTAAGCCAGCAATGGGAGCTGGGAAGACCAAAGCTTCGTCTCAAAAGAGTTAATCTTAAAAGCTGGGGGAAAAAAAAATTAAAGGAGGGCTAACATATTGGACAGAGTAATTGACTGCTTCACAGCAGTGTTGTGGGCGGAAAAAATGTCCCTAATGATGCAGAGGGCCAAGTAAATACACTGACAGAAAATAACAAGGGACGTAGTTACCAGCGCTAATTGCAGGAGAGGAGATGTAACTGAATCCTTCCTGCCTCTTGCAAATGCCCGCGCTGCGTTGTCAGGCTCATTTAAACAAACTGTCATAGCAAAGCAAACTTTCCTTCATCCTTTCCAGTCCTCAATCCTTCCTGAGCAGAATTAAAACTGTCACGGATCAGAACCCTTAGAAACGAGGCACGTTACCGGCATCGCGCTTCTGCGCTGACACTTCCTTTTTTATTCTTTCCTCTGACAGTACTCTTAGATCAAATCTCCCCAACACAAAGTTTGTTGGGTTTTTGTTTGCTTGGTTGGGTTGGTTTTTTTTTTTTTTTTTAACTAGAGAAGCACGACATTCACAATTTCTGTCCACTCGAGTCAGTATTTTTTTTTTTTGGTATTTCATTGCAGTACAGATTTGCCCACTTGGAGCAACCTTCTCAGTTCGGTGGAGATCCGTGCGAATACTCCGACAGGGAAAGCGAAGGCTGTGCCACAAGCAGTCCTTGCAGGAATAAAGTCAAGTGTGATGGCTTCATGTGTGCACTTACAGGTAAGGACTTGCAGAGTCAGAAGTGGAGGTGCTCAGGTGCCACCACTGAATCATAGGATGATCTGGGTTGGAAGGGACCTCCCAAAAGTCATCTAGCCCAACCCACTTGCAGTCAGCAGGGACATCCTCTGCTAGATCAGGTTGCCCTGTCAAGCCTGATCTTGACTAACTCCAGGAATGGGGCCTCAACTACCTCCCTGGGCAACCTGTTCCAGTGTTTCACCACCCTCATGGTAATGAGTTTCCTCCTAATGTCCAACCTGAATCTTATCTTCTCTCATTTCAAACTGTTGCTCCTCATCCTATCACTGCAGGCCTTTGCAAACAGTCCCTCTGCAGCCTTCTTGTAGCCCCTTTCAGACATTGGAAGGCTGCTATGAGGTCCTCCCAGAGTCTTCTCTTCACCAGGCTGAGCAACCCCAGCTCTCTGAGTCCGTCCTTGTAGCAAAAGTGCTCCAGGTCGTATCATGGCCCTCCTCTGGATCTATTCCATCAGGTCCATGGGCATTTTTGTGTTGAGGGCACCAGAGCTGGATGCAATACTCCAGCTGAGGTCTTCCTGAGTTTATCAGTAATCAGCACCCTCCATCCTAGGGAGATGCATCGCACGGAGGCTGCTCTGTAATGGGGATGATGACTGTGGGGACCTCTCAGATGAAAGAAACTGCAATAAAGTGTTTAGAAAATGTGACCTGAAGATGGAGCAGTACTGGGGAATAGAGAATCTAGCAAAAGGGTAAGTCGGTAACTTTCAGGAGATGTGTTCCTGCTGAAGGGTGTGGGTGATCTGCCTACCTGCACACTGAATTGTTGGGTCCAAGAATTAGTTAGGATCCAACAGGGGTCCTGATCCAAAGCCTGGTGGGAAAATCTCCCAACGATTCCATGAGTAAGGTGAGTGTAAGTGCCAGATGTACCAGGAGTACTTGTGGGCTCTGTGCAGGTCGTCAGCTCAGATTGCAAATGTGTCCTGCAAGAGCCTGTGCATGCCCTTTGTGTGGCCAAAACTGGGGAGCAGAGAGGAAAGTGTCCACCCCAAATGCTTCTCTAATGCCTACAGGCACTTTAATTTGCACTTTGGTTAATTAGTGGAAGAGTCTTGATAATCTGATTGTATTAAAGGGGTGTGAGTAAAGTTAAACTTTGGCCTAAATCAGTGTGGGGTGCAGTAATGTGCTGAGCTTTAGGAACCTGGGGGGACCACTTCAAACCATGTTTTTGCAATAAAATCAAAGGAAGGCTTGTTGAAGTCTGAGGGTAATAGATCATTTAATATCGTTCTTTATAAAGNGATACTGGAAGGCCACTCCAAGGTCTCCTGGAAGCCTTCTCTTCTCCAGGCTGAAGACCCCCGACCCTCATAGCCTGTCCTCATAGGAGAGCTGCTGCAGACATCTGAGCATCTTCTTGGCCCCTCTGGTCTTGCTTCAACAGTTCTGTGTCCTGCTTGTGTTGGGGGCTCCAGAACTGTAGGCAGCATCCTGCACTGCCTCAAATCTGAACCTAGCTGCGGGTTCATATTTTGCAGTGTTGGTTTGGGGAGATGGATTTCCTCCATGACAATGAGAGTTGGTGGAATTTGTGTCTTGTGTATGAGTGTGGGAAGAATAACCTGTGTGTGCTGGCAAATTGCAGTTTTCTGGTGCCTCAAATCCAAGTCAGAACTAATCCAGCTTTTACAGGCAAAGACTCTGGCAACTTTCTGTAAGATGGGAGTATAGGAAGAGAGCTTTTTCTCTTTCTGCATGGGAAAGAAAATTGCTTTTTACATTAAAAAGAAAAAAAGAAAAGGAAAAATAAAAGACAAAAGTCATGAAGCAAGGAAAAAATTCTAATTTCTTCCTTCTCTGGAGATAGGGCTGCTGCACGTGTCACTGCTAATGCTTTGTACTTCTGAGTTTAATCAAAATTAAAAATAATGTTGGACAATTACAGGAACATGCTTCTCATCCCTTTGAAGCTGCAATTGCTCCCTAATTTGCTTAGAGTGGACTTCCTATCTTTTCTGATTGTTCTAAAATTAGAGTTAATATTTTACAGCTTCAGAGTTATTGTCATGCAAGTCCCTCTCCCCAAAATAAGGAGAGACAGATCTAACAGAGACTGGGAAGACTAATAAGAGCATGACATGGTCTGTTAGCAATTTGTCTTTCTTTTTTTTGCTGAAGTTTCATAGAATCCTAGAATGGCTGAGGCTGGGAAGGACCTCAGGGATCATCCACTCCAACCTCCCCACCATGGGCAGGGACACCTCTCCGCTAGACTCAGCTGCTCAAGGCCTCATCCAACCTGGGCTTCAACCCCCCCAGGCAGGAGGCAGCCACAGCCTCCCTGGGCAGCTTATTCCAGACTCTCACCACCATCATACTGAAGAACTTCCTAAGATGCAGTCTAAACCTACTCCCTCTCATCTTAGAGGCATTCCCCCTTGCCCTTTCTCTAGACACCCTACTGAAAAGTCCCTCTACATCCTTCCTGTAGGACCCCTTCAGGAATCTAGTGACCCTTGTTATTTGAGTATGGGCTTGGGCATGCCAGGGGGGTGGTGTGAGGGTGTCCTGACAGTGAACAACAGAAGGGCCTTTACTGCACCAGATCCCACCAGCAGCAATAGGAAAAGCAAATGATGGGGTTTAATCCCCTCATCTAAAATGGTTGAGGTGCTACATCCTTTCTTAGAGCAGGCAGGTTAAGATCAGTGTCCATCACACACCAAAATCAAAAGGAAACCTCCCAGTGATCTCAAGTATTAGTTGAGGCATTGCTTGAGCACCTTCATTCTTGAAAGCCATCCCTCCCCATGCTGGGGAGGCCGGAGTAGATGATCTCTAAGGTCCCTTCCAACCTAAGCCATTCTGGGATTGTTCCCTGACAGTTTTTACTCCTCTCTACTGACATCTGGTTGAGCATTGACCAACCTGGCAAAGATTATCTCTGACAAATTAAAACAAAACCCTGTGAGTGAAAAGTTAGCCTAGACTGACGAGATGGGTGGGTGCCTTTGGTAATCCTGCTGGATGCTACTGCAGATGCTTAGGGATGCTCACTGGCTGATCCAGTTGGGTCTGCTTTTCCCAGGGAGTTCTGGTAAAGGCTACAAAAGCTGCCCGTGCTGGTGGCAGTAATGGTGGCAGTAATGCTCTGATAGAATTCGTGGCTCAGTAGTGAAAGTTGCTCTTTATATTCAACACAGTGTCAACGTCCGACTCTGTCTTTTGCTTTCTTGTTAGTCATTTTTGGTTTTCTGGAGCAGCTTGGTCAATTGGACTAAAAGAGGAAAAACTTTCTTTTGGGGTTTCAAAACCAAGTAGTGTGAAAGAAGGAGCCCTCAGCCAGACAAAACAGTCTTTTGCTTTTCTCGCCAAGGTGTTTGGTGTTGAGCTCTAAACTCAATGCTGATGTTAATATTTTGCTGTTATACTTCGTGTACAGGTTGAATGTCTTCACTAACAACTTGGAAGGGTTAGTTCTTGATCACAGGTACTATGCTGGGGGATGTTCTCCCCATTACATCATGGACACGAGGTTCAGAAAGCCCCACAACGTTGAAAGCTACACACCAGAGGTATGTGTCCATTTCAACTGCAGCTGAAGGACACTGACAAAGCTGCAGTGCTGAATCACTTTATAAAACAACTGCAGAATTCAGGAGGCCAAAGGGAGCAAGAGACTGAATTTAACTCCACTTCTGGAACATCATTTTACCCCACACCCTTGGTGAAGGTGGGCATGTGCCCTTAGGATATCCACATGTGCTAGAATTGATGGCAATGCTCCCTTGGATCTCGTCGTTGCAAAAGCTGAGCCTAACCTTTTTGATGCCATCTGTCCAGGAGGACCTGAAAGCCACCCAGTGGGCACGGGGAGCTTGATGTCAGGCAGGATTGTGGAGTGTCTTGGGAGCCTGGCCTTGAGGAACAGCCTTGGATTTAGCAGCACACCATGTGCTTTGTGTGAAAGATTTATTTCCATGGCGCACCCAAGCTGTGTTTTAAGCATTATATATTTGGGAATGCTCTTGATAACACAGCACAATATTTTTGGGTGTCACCCTCTAGGAACTCTTTTCCCTTTTAGAACTCATGCTTTAATTGCTGCCTTTGTTCAAGATTTCACCTTCTTTGCATAAGATTGACATAGTAAGTAAACGCCTGAGGTCCTTGCAGCAGGGAGGAGACAGGAGCTTTCCTGCTGCTGCAAATCAAGTATTCTTGAAGTACCAGTGTTAATAATAATAGTGCTTTGCAATTAGGCAAAGCTTTTCATCTTCAAAGTGCAAGCATTAATTCACAAGTATATTTGTACCTGTACTCCTTCCCCATGCTTCAGGTGTACAATCGCTATGCAGGAAATGAAACATGTTGTGGTGGCTGATTTGGTGTTTTGTTTTTTGGGGTTTTTGTTTTTTTTTTTTTTCTCTCTCTGTTTAGACCAAAGGCAAATATGAATTTACACTGACTGAATATGACTCCTACTCAAACTATGAAAGCAGTGTCCTGAAGGCAAAATCTACGCAGTCTAGCTTCAGCTTTGGTATAAAAATACCAGGAGTGTTTGAACTGGGTTTCAGTTCAAATGACAACAGGTTCAAGAAGTTCATTCAAAGGATGAAAAGATTTTCTTCCACTGTAAGCACTGCTCCACTTAATTCTCTGCTAATGCAGTCTCTGCCTCTCTGGGTGTATCAGTTTGATCAGCAGCAGCCGTGGTTGGGATAAACAAAGTCTTTCCTCCTGATTGGATTTTGCAGGTTGCTTTTGTTAAGCATTTACTGAGGCCACAAAACCACCTTCATTTGTGTTTACAACACCCTGTTCACCTGTCATCCAGGAACTGCTCTGCCTAACCTCTGAAATCACAGAATCACAGGATGATAGGGGTTGGAATGGTCTTCTGGACATTATCTTGCCAGCCCTCTTGCTAAGGCAGGGTTGCCTAGAGCAGGTTGCACAGGACAGCATCCAGGTGGGCATTGACTGACTACAGGGACCATCCAGGATATGGTGTTTCAGTGGCCCTGCTGAAATTAGGTAATGGTTTGACTTGATGATCTTAGAGGTCTTTGCCACTCATAGTGATTCTGTAACTCATGACACCAAACTGGGAGGGAGAGTCGATCTGCTTGAGGGTAGGGGATGCTGCAGAGGGAAAATGCTGAAATCATCATGATTTATGTGTGAAATGGCCGTTCTCTGGCTGATCCAAATCACGGAATCATTGAAGCTGGAAAAGACCTCTGAGACCACCAAGTCCAGCCCATAACCTAGCACCACCACATCAGCTAGACCACACCACCAAGTGCCACATCCAATCCTTTCCATAGGCCAGGCTGCATCAATGGGCTGAGGCCAGTGGGATAAAATTCAACAGGACCAAGGGTAGAGTCCTACATTCTGGCCACAACAACCCCATGCAGCTCTACAGACTGGGGGATGAGTGGCTAGAGAGCAACCTGGCAGAGAGGGACCTGGCAGTGCTGGGTGACAGCTGACTGGACATGCCAGCAGTGTGCCCAGCTGGCATGGAAGGCCAATGGCATCTTGGCCTGTATCAGGAATAGTGTGGCCAGCAGCACTCTTCTACCCCTATGCTAAGCCCTCGAGCCTCACCTTGAGCACTGTATGCTGCTCTGGGCCCCTCCCTGCTAGAGATATTGAGATGCTGGTGTGGGTCCAGAGGAGAGTGAACAGACTGGTTAGGGGTCTGATGAGGAGAGGATGAGGGAGCTTGGGGGTGTTCACCCTGGAGAAGAGCAGACTTAGAGGGGACCTTATCACTCTGCACAGCCACCTAAAGGGAAGTTGTAGTCAGATGAGGGTCAGTCAGGCTCTGCTCCCAGGCAACCAGTGGCAGGACAAGAGGGTATGGTCTGAAGCTGTGCCAGGGGAGGTTTAGGTTGGATATTAGGAAGCGCTTCCTCATGGAAAGGCTTATTAAGCACTGGAATGGACTGCCCAGGGAGGTGGTGGAGTCACCATCCCTGGAGATCTTTAAGAAAGGATTGGATGTGGCACTTGGTGGCATGATCTAGCTGATGTGGTGGTGCTAGGTTATGGGCTGGACTTGGTGGTCTCAGAGGTCTTTTCCAGCCTCAATGATTCTATGATTTGGATCAGCCAGAGAATGGCCATTTCACACATAAATCATGATGATTTCAGCATTTTCCAGGTGAGAGCTTGTGAGAGACAAAGGCTGCTCAGCATTATTAGGGGCAGAGCAATCTCACAGGATGCTGCTTGGTCAGTCAGAGCAGAGCCCGAAGCCTGCCCTTTTCCATGTCTCAGCCATTACCTAACCTGTAACAGGCATCTCTCCCTCTTCCTTCTCCCCTTTCTAGTCCCCTGATTTACAGAAACTTTGCTACTAAAAGTTTTGGGGTTGCTAAATTTAAAGGTTTCCAGTTGCAGACGCTGAAGTTGATAAATCCTGAGTGGACTCCATGCCGTTCAAGGTCTTTTCCATGATTCTTCCTTGACCAGCTTTAATACAAAATATCTGTGTGTTGCCTCAGCAATGGCACCCCTCACTCCTGGCCTCTCTTGTGTTCCTGCATTCCATCTAGTCCAGCAAATTCGTCCATGCTCGTTCTGAGCTGACCGTGGCCACTTACAAGCTGAAGCCCCGAGCCTTGATGTTGCATTATGAGTTCCTGCAGAGGCTCCGTCAGCTCCCTCTGGAGTACAGCTACGGGGAGTACAGAGAGCTCTACAGAGACTACGGCACCCACTACATCACCGAGGCTACCGTGGGGGGCATCTACGAGTACACCTTAGTCATGAACAGCGACGAGCTCCAGAAGGCAGGTTTGTGCTTCTGGTGGTGCTGAGAAAACTGTGGGGACAGTGTTTTGGTGGGGAAAACCCCTCTGCAGGCACCCAGTGATGGTTCAGGTCAGGGAGGTGGTGGGAGAATAACAGTAGCACAGAATATTAGGGATTGGAAGGCACCTCCAGAGATCATCCAGTCCAACCTCCCTGCCAGAGCAGGATCACACAGGGCAGGTCACACAGGAAGGCATCCAGGTGGGATTTGAATGTCTCCAGAGAAGGAGATTCCACAGACTCTCTGGGCAGCCTGCTCCAAGGCTCTGGCACCCTCACAGGAAAAAAGTTTCCGCTGCTCCAGCTTGCACACACTGCTCTGTACCTATCATTGGACATCACAGAGCAGAGCCTGGCTCTGTGCTCCTGACACTGCCCTGCACAGCTTTATCAACCTGAATGAGGGCACCCTTCAGGCTCCTCTGCTCCAAACAGAGCCCCAGCTCTCAGCCTTTCCTCAGCGAGGAGATGTTCCACTGCCTTCAGCAGCTTTGCAGCTCTGCACTGGACTCTCTCGAGCAGTTCCCTGAGGTTCTTCTGAAACCGAGGGGCCCAGAACTGGACACAGTATTTCAGATGCGACCTCACTAAGGCAGAGTATAGAGGAAGCAGAACCTCTATTGACCTACTCACCACACTCTTTCTAATCCACCCCAGGATACCATTGGCCTTCTTGGCCACACAGAGTCAGTAACACCTGAAAGAAAGCCTGCAGGAGTGCAGGGAGCAGAAGTGCTTTATGTCAGTGAATAAAGAGCCTGCTTTTCCAAGCGCCCTCAGCTCACTGTTTTCACCTAGATCTCAAGCTGTGAGTGCTGCCAATTCACAAACCAGGGCCCTGTGGCAAGGGGTTTAGCTGACATGTTTTGGAGGCTGACAAGATGTTGAGATGAATGAGAATTGTGTAGCTCAATGCTTTTGTTAGCTTGGAAAACCTTCACCTAAGTTCTTTTTCTGTCGCCTTCAAGTGACAGTTCTGAGACACCTTTAGCCTCGAGAGCTTTTCCAGCATGTAGGAAGCAGTAAATAATTTGCTGGGTGACTTTTGTGCCTGACATTGCTCCTGCTCTTTGGCTCTGGCTTCCTTTTTTTTTGTGAGGAATGATGACTGTGGTGGAGGACAGAGCAAACAAAGTGGCACTAATCAATAGCTGCCCTCTCATGTTTATTCATTGGCATGGCAATGAGTAGATGCTTTTGCTGTCTGGTGCTGGTGGACTCTGCAGTGTGTGATGCTGGGGCTGTTTGCTCTTCTGCTCTCTAGGAGGTTGCTTCTCCTGTAGTGATCAGCCCAGAGGGAGAGGATTTAGGTTCAGGTGTTCAGAGTATCAGCACTGCCCCATGTCTCAACTGTTGCTGTGGGGCTGTCTCAAACCTTGGACTGTTTGTGGCCGGCAGGAACAGGCTTGATGATCCCCGTGTGCTCAGCACTGGGGAGGTCATGCCTCAAGTATTGTGTTCAGATCTGGGTCCCTCACTACAGGGAGGACACTGAGCTGCTCCTGTGTGTATAGAGAAGGACAAGGAAGCTGGTGAAGGACCTGGAGCACATTGCGTACAAGAAGCAGCTGAGGGAGCTGGGGTTGTTCAGTCTGGAGGAGGCTGAGGAGAGACTTCATTGCTCTCAACAACTACCAGAGGAAGGTTGGAGTGAGGAGTGGGGAACCTCTTCTTGTTGATAACAAGCGACAGGACCAGAGGAAGTGGTTCCAAGCTGCACCAGCGGAGATTCAAGCTGGATGCTAGGAAATATTTCTTCACTGAAAGGGTTCTCAAACATTGGAATGGTCTGCCCAGGGCAGTGCTGGAGTCACCATCCCTGGGAGTGTTCAGAAGATGTGTGGACATGACACTTATGGCCATGGTGGTGTTACATCACCAGTTGGACTCAATGATCTTAGAAATCTTTTCCAGCAGGTCTATGATTGTGTGAAATGCTGCTGGCCTAGGTCAGGATCCTGGAGTAGTACCAACATTTCCATACTCCCCCGGTGCTGGGCTGGGATTGTAACCTGGTTTGGTATCAAGTCATCAAATCCATCTTTATGTTTGTACTGTCTGTGCTGGAAATCAAGTCTTCTTTTGACAGAATGGTGGGGGTTGGAAGTGACCCCTAAAGATCATCTAGTCCAAACCCACTGCTAGAGCAGGATCACCTAGGGCAAATCACACAGCAACAGGTCCAGGAGTGAAATTCAATCTGCACAGTTGTAGATGTGTTGCTGAGGGCCATGGTTTAGTGGTGACCTGACAGTGCTGGGTTAATGGGTTGGACTCGATGATCTTAAAGGTCTCTTCCAATCAAAACAGTTCTGTGATTCTAGGATTCTGATCTAGAAACTGGCCAATGTCAGATGTATGAGAAGAACATGCAGTGAGTTTTGTGTTAGGAGCTCATAGGAGCATTTTTACCATCAAGACATTTTTACCATCACCTAAAGAAGGGAAGTGTGGAGGATTACAACAACAACAAAACATCAGAGAAAGAAAAGAGGTTCTGGAGAGTCATATCTGGTGTTTTGCCATGCTAACCACTTACATATTAATGAGTAACAGTACAGCAAGGCATTTGGAAAAAGGTTTTGGGGAAGAACATAGAAAGGATTTACAAGCTTTAAGGGCAAGTTCTTCTATACCAGGAAAAAACAATGTAGTAGAGCTTTGTGGAGAACCTTTCATGAATCACCTGAGGCTCTTCTGGCAGCAAGTTTTGGAGATGAGGTAGCAAAGGGAGGAGAAGCTTCTTCCTCTGGTACTCTCTTGAAATTCCTGGCTCCTGGGAATGGATATTCCTTTGTCAAAGGTGTTTGGTGATGAAGTCCCAGGTGAGGCTCCCAACCATTTCAGCTCTGCATAACCCAGGACAGCAGAGTTGGTACCTAAAGACCTCCTCTTTCAGCAATTACCTTGCGTTTGCACTTGTAGAGGTTCAGAGTTCTGGAAGGCGTAGAGATTTCATTCCATCTAGACCTGTTAAGTAGCCCTGTGCTTCCCAAAGAAAAAAATATTTGCCAGCCCCTATTTTCTATATACATATACAGAAACCATCAAAGAGTGGTGGTGGTATTAAAAGGCTGCAGTTTTCTGCTGTGTTTTTAAGGTTACTCTCTAAGCGACGTCCAGAAATGTGCCCAGGCTGGCGCTAACATTGGTGGAAATATTAAAGGTGTCTATGTGAGCCTTGGAGTAACTGCAGGGTCCTGTGAAGCCCTTTTAAAAGAGATTGGAGGTAAGTATGAAACATTGCTACCATTCAGTTCCTAGCCTTTGTTGTAACTAAAAGAAGATTTCACGATCTTGCCTGCCTGAAGTCATCCTCCACTCCTTCGCAGTCGCTTTAAAGTCTGCTGGCTAACCCCAGCCAAGCTTAGAACAGAGGTGGAGATGCCTAGAAGCTTGGGGAAAATCTGCAAGATTTTTTTTCTTTACTGGTTAAAGAACAAATATCTGCTCAGTGTTCCAGGAGAAGGCAGGAACAGGTCAGCCATTACCCACCTGGCTGGTGGTGTGTTGACAATGCACCCAACCCCTCAGCAGAGCAGCCTGGTAATGCCCCTTTTTAGCCTAAAAAAATGCCCAAATGGGGAACCAGGTAGGTAAAATGGTGGTGTGGGAGGCTCATGGGATGCAGGGGAAGGTAGGGGTGTTGCTGTGGGAGGAGGGTGCACCTGAAGATGTTAGTGGTGGTGAGGAACCTCAGGCTGTGGAAGGAGCTGGCAAACCTACAACCTGTTCTGGTTTGAGGCTAATTGGAATATTTTAATGAAAATAATTAGATTATAGCCTGTGAAAAGCAAACAATGGTGATGTCTGCTTCAATCATAGGCTTGCTAGGATGTATACAAACAAGGACACAAACATAGACAACACAGACAGAGTCTTGTCTCTGTCTCTTTGGGAGCTTCTGGCCTCTCTGCTGTGTAACCTAACTAACCATTCTGCTTCTAACTCCCCTGACCCATCCTCCAAACTCACCTTGCACATAAGGCAAGCCCTGGGGTAAGGTAGAGGGGTGGAAAGAAGGTGGAAGGGTGGTTGGGAGCCCCTCCTGGGGACTCTGATTTCTGGCAGGGGTGTTGTGTTTCTGTATTACCTTTAACTTGTATATTTCTGTAAATATTCCTGTACATTGTGTTTATATCTGCTTGTGTATTGTGCTAAGCTATAAACAGAGCTTCAGTCCTTAACTTCCAGCAGGCTGAGTCTAGTCTGGGTGATTTTATAAAGAGTGGGGGGGCAGGGAACTCCCAAACCATCACACAACCGTAGAGAAGAAATTTAGGAGTGCAAGAGGGGAGGATGGGGCCATTGCAGCAAGGAGAGGCACAGGACATGGAGAATCATAGAATGGTAAGGTTGGAAGGGACCTCAAGGATCATCCAGTTCCAACCCCCTGCCATAGACAGGGACACCTCCCACTAGTACAGGTCACTCAAGGTCTCATCCAACCTGGCCTTGAACACCTTCAGGGAAGGAGCAGCCACAACCTCCCTGGGCAACCTGTGTCTCACCCCCCTCACTGTAAAAGAACTTCCTCCTAACATCCAGGTGTAGGTGTGCACCACTTGTGAATTCTTTCCTTCACCCTCTCTGTGGAACAGGTCATGTACAGGGGTGATTGGCTGTTAGCTTGTATCTCAACCCCAGTCCACAAAAAACAATCCTGAGCAGAGCTGGCCACCTTCTGAATGTGTTTTTGCAGACACGACCGCCAAGAAACAGTTTGTGGAAGACTTCATTGCCCTCGTTCGTGGCGGAGCAAGCGAGCACGTAACTGCCTTGGCTTACAAAGACCTGCCCACAGCCACCCTGATGCAGGAGTGGGGAGATGCTGTGCAGTATAACCCTGAAATCATAAAGATAAAGGTAAGGTATCCATCACCTCACAGAATCATTGAGCGCCTTAGGTTGGAAGGGACTTCAGAGGTCACCTACTCCAACCTCCCCACCATGGGCAGGGACACGTCTCAACTACTGTCTAATTGTTTTTTATTGTAAACTTTAATTTTAGGTAAAAAATATTTGTATTTATAAAAGGTGTTTATTTCTCCTTGAAAATTCTGATTTTTCTTTTCAAGCAAACAAACAAGAACCAAAACAAGAGAGAAATTCTAAAAAAAAAGAAATAGGAAGCAAAGAACAAATCAACGATTTGGAAATTGGCCAGAGCAGTCCTCACTATCAATCCAGGATGGGGGATGAGGTGATAGAAAATAGCCCTGTTTTAAAAGGTCTTGGGGGTGATGGTGGAAGAGAAGCTGTGTATGAGCAGGCAGTGTGAGCTTGCAGCCCAGAAGGCCAATGGCAGCCTGGGCTACATCAAATGATGTGTGCCCAGGGGATGGAGAGAGAGNTGTAAAGAACTTCATCCTAACATCCATTTTAAACCTCCCCTCTGCCAGTTTCAACCCATTATTCCTCATCCTGTCATTACAAGACCTTGTAAATAGTCCCTCCCCAGCCCTCCTGTAGCCCCCTTCAGATACTGGAAGAGGGACCAGAGGAGGCCACAAAAAAGATCAGGGATGTTGGAGCACCTCTGCTACGAGGACAGGCTGAGGAAACTGGGGTTGTTCAACCTAGAGAAGCTCCAGGGAGACCTGACTGCAGCCTACCAGTACCTGAGCAGAAGTCTATGAGAAGGATGGAAAGGGACTCTTTACAAAGGCCTGTGGTGATAGGAGAAAGGGTGATGGCTTCAAACTAGAGGAGAGGAGATTCATATTGGATGTCAGCAACAAGTTCTACACTATGAGCATGGTGGAACACTGGAACAGGTTGCCCAGGGGGATGGTTGAGACCTCATCCTTGGAGATATTTCAAGATGAGGCTCAACAGGGCTCTGGGCAACTTTTGATGTAGTGAAGGATGTCCTTGCTGACTGCAGAGGGCTTGGACTGGATGACCTTTGGAGGTCCCTTCCAGCCCAAACCACTCTATGATTCTGTGAAATACAAGCAGAGCCTGCCTGGCACTTGCTGCAGTGGATTGAGTGGCCAGAAATGTGGTTGGAGGTCTGTGGGAAGGAGGCAACAGAAATAGCAACCCTCCAGACCATATCCCACAGACAGAAAATTCACTTGCAACGTCCTTTGTCTTACCTGGCATCAGTGACCGGGCTGCCCAGTGAAAAACCTCAGACAGATGTAATTTGGATTTGGTATCTATAATCCTTCATTTCCATACCAATATCCCTGTGGGGCTTGAAGATCAAAAGTACCAGCAGAGTGTGACTAAATGTCAGCACAAGAATGCTTAGTTAGGGAAAACTAAAGCAAATCAGTTCATAAATCATCTGCCGAAGGGACTTGGCAGGTCACTTTTAGTGTGTTTCCTCATTTGTATGATCTGAATTCAAAAAGCAAAGTATGGATCACAGATAATTGATGAAGAGTGGATGTGGAGCTGCAGGAAATGAGCACTTCTTTTATTGAAGCATTCTGTTTCTTCTAGCCTGAGCCCGTGGTAGCAGCAGGGTGATCCTTCATGCTTTCCGCATTGCTGTGGCCTCTGCAGCAGGCATCTCCAGAGCAGGGATGGGAATTTGGGGTGGGTCCTCTGGTGGCATGTGCCAGCGTGAGACTGGCAATGTTGAAACCACACTTTGACTTTTTCCCTCGTTCTTAGGGGAGAAAGAAAAATTAATGAGTGGCTCCAAATCTCCTTGGTCTCTGCTGCACATTCACTGTGTTGTGCATCTTGATGTCTTCTCCCACCAACCCCACATCTGGGGGTGAAGGTCACTGTCTTCCCCCTTCTGAAGGCAGTGGAAGCCCTTATGTTGGCTTCATAAAGAGAGAAATTGAGCTTGAGAATGCAGAAGCAGTTGAGGTAAAAGTGCAAACTTAAATGCTGTGACTGTGCAGCGTCGTGTGGGAGGAACAAAGGAGCCCTTCACAGGTGGGTTTTGGGGAGACACTTTTTAATCTGAGTAACAAAGCACTCAAGAAATGTAGGTTTGAGCAAATCTGATCTTAAAATGTCAATGTCTGGAAAAGAATTGGGTGGAACTCTGAGAAACTTTGGTTGTTTGTCAACTAATGGGATGGCTGCTGCCTTTTGTTGTGCATTTGCAACTCCTTCAGTGGTGGAAACCAAGGGGAATGTCCCTGGAACAAGCTGCCCAGGGTGGGTTGTGGGGGGTCCTTCTCTGGCGGCATTCAAAACCTGCCTGGATGCCTTCCTGTGTGATTGGTATAGATGATCCTGCTGTGGCAGGGGAGTTGAACTGGAAGAGTTTTTGAGGTCCCTTCCAGCCCCTAACATTCTGCGATTCTGATTCCTGACCTGTAGTGTTGTTGATGAGGAAATACTAATGGGAAACTCGGAGCCCGTGCCACAAAGCCTTCATTTGCCTCTCCAGCTGCGCCACCGCTGAGCCCTGGGATGCTCTCACCTCTCTCAACTTGGAAATGAATTGCGGTTCCTTCCCTCCCTGTAGGCAGAGCCACTGTACGAGCTGGTGACTCCAACAGACTTTGCCAATGCAATCACAACGAAGGGGAATCTCCGCCGGGCGCTCGATGAGTTTCTGCGGGAGAGCAGCTCCTGCCGCTGCGCTCCCTGCCACGGCAACGGCATCGCCTTCCTGCGAGGTCAGAAGAGCTTTGCACCCTCCTCTTTGCCCTCTAAAGAGAAACGAGATGGCAGTTTGGGTGGGGGGGATATGGGGAACTCGGCAAGTAATCTGCTCTTAGTTTCTCCTGCCATTTCTCCTCCAGGTAATTCATTAACTTTTAAAAAGTTCATCTATTCCCCCCCTCCCCCCCAAGTCGTTCTTAGTTTCTCCTTAGTTATTTTCTCAGGTCATTAATTCATTTTTTAAAGTTGA
>VWYK01066028.1:13848-30300 GCA_013399775.1 Semnornis frantzii | reverse complement strand
AGCCTGTCCTCACAGCAGAGCTGCTGCAACCCTCTGAGCATCTTCATGGCCCTCCTCTGGACCTGCTCCAACACTTTCATGTCCTTCCTGTGCTGGGGTCTCCAGAACTGCACACAGGACTCCAGATGGGATCTGAGGAGAGCACAGCAAAGGGGCAGAATCCCCTCCCTTGCCCTGCTGCCCATGCTTCTCTTGCTGCAGCCCAGCACTCAGTTGCTGTCTGGGCTGCACTCACACTGCAGCCTCATCTTGAGCTTTTCATCACCCCACACCCCCAGGGCCTTTTCCTCAGGGCTGCTCTCAGCCGTTCCCCACCCAGCCTGGAGATGTGCTTGGGATTGTGCCTACCCTGGTGCAGGACCTTACACTTGGCCTTGTTGAATGTCATGAGGTTGGCTTGGGCACACCTCTGCAGCCTGTCCAGGTCCCTCTGGATGGATCCCTGTTTGGAACAGGGAACTAGCAGGGGCAGAAGATTAGGTGAGCAGTTCTTAAACTGCTTTCTTTTGTTCCTGCCTCCAGGACAGTAATCACCTGAGGCCCCATTTCATGACAGGAATTAGTAAGGAAGTTGGGAATGAAGAGTGAAGTGACATGGGGTGGCATGGTGTCCTCTTCTGCAATGGAGCATGCCATGATCCAAAATAACCCTTCTTCCTCACTGCAAAGAGATGTCACTTGCTAAGTACTTGCTAAGTAAGGAGGAACATAGGTTAGAAACTACTTTGGAAAAGTATTCATTGCAATTTGGCTGAAAACAGGAAGGATTTGAAGCAGAAAACTCAGCAGGCAGCCATTCTTGGTCATATTTGTCTGTTCACAAGGGACAAAATGTTGCCCAAGCACTTCATCCTGCTCTTCACTAGGAGAGGCAAGTCTGATAATGAATACAGCAAATTTTCTTCATGCAGTCATGCTTTGATTTCCTCATCTGACAATCAGAGGTGCATCCTGGAGGACTCTACTTATCAGCAATCTTTGATCACTTCTGTAACACACCTGATGTTTTTCTCAGGTGAGTCTTTCAGGTCTTTGCTAGCTTGAACCTTTCTCAGATGGTGGTGAGTCTGGTCGCTCATTGCTTTCTGTTGGGACAGGCGCTTTTAGTTTGAAGTGTTCAAAATGCTCCAAACACACAGAAAAAGTGGTGTAAAAGACTGACAAAATTGGGACTGTTCAGCCTGGTGAACACAAGGCTCCGGGGAGACCTTATATCTACATTCAACCCCTGAAGGGGACCTCCTGGAAGTCTGGGTAAGGACTGGTTAGAACTTGTAGCCATAGGACAAGAGGTAATGGTTTTAAAGTGGAGCAGGTTAGATTTAGGTTGGACATAAGGAAGAAGTTCTTCACAACGAGAGTGGTGAAATACTGGAACAAGGTGCCCAGGGATGTGGATGAGTCCTTGTCCCTGGAGACATTCAAGATCAGAGTTGATGTCCCTGTGCAGCCTGCTCCAATTGGAGGTGTCCCTGATGACTGCATGGGAGTTGGACAAGATGACCTTTGAGAGTTCCTTCCAAGCCAATGCAGTCTGAGAATCTGTTAAACTGTAAGTTTAAAAATGTCTCTGATACTCCACTGGGCCGTACCACCAGGTAGTGTAAGTTTTGTTACTAGCTTCAGGAAGAGCAGAAGCAGGTATTCCTGTGGGAGTCTGCACTAATTGTTGCTAGGTTGTCCTCACGATAATCTTGCATGCATTCTTCATTTATCCGGAACTTACTGCTGTCCTCCTTTAGCTGCCAAGATAGCTTCCAGAGCACGATTCCTCAGAAACTATTCTCTCTGCAGGAGTTCTCTCTCTTTCTGCCTGCAAGGGATTGATTTAAACTTCCCAGCAGTATTAGCTGGGTCTGAAGAGAGGAAATGGGGAAGAGCAGAATGAGTGGTGTCTCAAACCATTTCACACGTGGTGAGACTGTTGTAAGCAGTTCCCTCTCCTCCCAGGCAGTCTTAGCCCCACCATCCCCTCAGCAGTGTCATCACAGGTCTGCCAGGCAGCCAGATGAACCAGGCAAATTATCAGAATGAATAATAAGCTTCTCCTGGTGAGATCACTTCTGCCCCCGCAGCTCACACCGTCCTACCTGCCAGCGTTACAGAGGGCGCCTTTGCGGTCAGTGGACAGCCCCGTGTGCCTGTTCTGCTGTCATCAGCACTTGTGCCACCCCTCTGCCCAGCCAGGGGACGTTTGGTTTAAACTCCTCCAGTGAGGAATAAAAGGTTTACGGCAGTTAAGACAAAAGTGGAAGGGGTTTCCTCTCCCCTTGCTCACTGAGACTCCTGTGCTGTTTCTGGCACAGGAGAAAAAGTTGGGGTTTGGATGAAGCAGGCATTATGCAGAGTAATTGGGATTAAGCAGTAAATGAGACATTTCCATCACAGATCTGTTCTGGATAACATGCACAACATAGTGAAGTGTTTCTCACAAATGTACTTTGCTGGTTGTAGGAAATCAGAGATAATGTTCCAGGGCTCAATATATTCACTTGGTCTAGTTGTGTGGGTGAGATCAATGCAACTACTATTGGTCAGGAGCAAATACTGCTGCAAAGATAAAGCTCATTTCCACCTACGGAGGTCTGTTGTATTTTAAGTTAAGATCATGGTTTGGACTTTAATTGAGTATATCAGTAAAAAACATGTGTTGATGTAAACTGATCCTTATAAGCCAAATACAAATTAATGCAGCAATCATTAAAGTAACATTGCAGCTATGAAACTCCATGTTCTAATTACTGGTGTTATCTCAGAGGTTTACATTCAGCGTTCTCTGTTCTGGATACAATTAGTGAATATTGATTTGGAGAACAGAAAAAGAACCTCTCGGCATTAAAAGCGGTTTAGCTGTATTTAAACCAAGAGGGTTCCTTTTCCTTTTTCTGCCGTGGTTGTATCTCTAGACCCCCCATCTAACAGCAGCTGTGATTTATTTTTAGCTTGCTTTCTTTGCATATTTAAAAGGGTGCTTCCGTATGGTGTGAGGCCCAAGCTAGTTTAGCAATTAACTGGCAAAGGGACTGAGCTTTACTGTTCCAAGTAAGTCACAAATTAATTTCTGCTATGAATCAAAGACATCCACATGAAGTGAACAGTGTGCCTATATGACACACATACTGTAGATCTGTCCTTTGGAGTGGGCTCAGCAGAGTACACAAACTGATTTCAAAAGAAGACATCTAGCAGTGAGTTTAAATGCCGCTAGCTGAGTGTTGTGGGCTTGTCTTTTTAATTCATAGTATATAAATTCAATATTGCTGAAATCAGCAATATCCTTTCACATCCTGTACGTCTCATGGACCAGGATCCAAAGGCTACATTTGCATCTAAATACAATGATCCAAGCAGAAAATATGTGGCTTTTATTTATAAATTACAATGAACTTTTCTTCTCCTACTCAGAATGGTTCTTTTTAAAGAAAAGGAAGCTCCGTTTTCCAAGAAATGATGAACAACTATTTTCATATTGTTGGGATAAGGTACACCGAGCTCGCCAGTCAAGACACGTGAGGAATCATAAAGCTGTGACTATATAAAAGGGTTTAGTCTGTCATTTTT
Organism: Semnornis frantzii; assembly: GCA_013399775.1. Lineage (NCBI taxonomy): Eukaryota > Metazoa > Chordata > Aves > Piciformes > Ramphastidae > Semnornis > Semnornis frantzii. The sequence continues at coordinate 26,739 of VWYK01066028.1, read as the reverse complement.
AACTAGGGAAGCAGCCTTCAGCAAACAAATGATGTGGGTACAGAGCAAACTCTTTCTATACCACATCTTAATTAAGAATTAATTAGGAAGTCCTCCTAAAGAAAAAATTAATTGCCAGATCCTCATTGCTTTTGTTTTATTATTCTAAATGAATCTCTAGAGTTTCTGCCCTAAAAGACACAAAAAGCCTTCACAACTGGAGAGCATCTTGATCTCTTATTTGTACCCATTAGAATTTTAACTGGCATCAATCATTGTGGTTTTTTTCATGCCCATAACCACCCCCCCTTTCCCCCCCAACTTCTCTGTCCTGCACAGCTCTCTTCTAGGCAGTCACTTTCTGACCTCAGTCTTCCCATCAGCAGGGATGGGGGAGGAAAGGCTTCACTTCCCTCTTCTGTTTCGCTCACTTATAGTGGTTTACAAGGCAGACACTCTAAAGTTGAGCATATTCTCAAGGCAAAGATCACCCTAGGTCTCCTTCAAGCCTTTCCAAACAGGGCATCCCTTTAAACAGCCAATTAATAAACCAGCAGTGAAGCATGCAGAGACCTTGCCAGACACAGAAACCTCCCTTCTCAATTCGTGGCACAATTTCCGCTCAAGTTCCTAGAGCCCTTAGCTATCACTTCTGCTTGGCCCCTCTCCAGGTAGGATTAGGTGCATCCAGCAGGGACAAGCTGTACCCAGCCACCCTCTGCTGCTGTCTAGCTCAGGATAGGATGGAAAAGCCAGCAGCCTGCAGTGCTGAAAAATGAGGAACAAGTCTGGGAAACACCTCAGAAAATAGTGGGTTTTAAGCAATTGCCTGGTGTCACAGCAGATCTCTGGCATGTGGGATAGACCCTGATTCCTCTTCATCATCCTCAGCTACTCCTCCTTTTTCTGTTCCTCCTATGTCTGCATTGCAGTTGCTGTTCACAGAAACACTGCCAGGCTGGGTTAAGCTCACACAACTCCTGCTAACTGCTGCTGTGGCAGGAAAAAAAAAAAAAAAAAAAAAAACCACACCAAAAACCCCATCAGAAATCCTACTTCAGCAGATTTCTGCATGGCTTTGTGTTTTAAACTATCCGCAGTAGGCTCAGAACTTTTTAAAGCCAAGGCCCATGGTCTGCCAGCAGAGCTGAACACCCAGGAATTCAGAGGAATTTTATTTATTTAGATGTGGGAAGAAAAAAAAAAACCCCACAACAACAACAAAAAGAAACAAACGAACAGAAAAAAAAAAAACCAGGAAAAAAGAAAATAAAAAGTCTAACATATTACTGTGAATTTCTGTTTTGATAAAGCAAACATTACGTTTGGCAGTGACATTCCCAAGACAAAGATTGCTTTTCTGCTTATTTCTGCTAAAATACATTTTTCTAAGCAAAACAAAACTTGCCAATGTTTTTTTTCTTCTCAAGTACTTGAGAGTTTACAGTATCTGCCTTCAAAGCCAGGGGTGAACTTGTACACAGCTCTTTCCAAGGACTTTTTTTTCGCTGTCATTACTGCTCTGTTTATCCCAGGGTCCCCAGAGAACTGTTCCCAATTTTTACTCTCCGCAATGCTTCTCTGACAGTGGTAGTAATGGGAGAAACTTGAGGGAGGGTATTTAGATTTGAAACCCCAAAGCCAGGACAGGTTTGGATCAACCTTAGACAATCCAGGACTGAGGCCACTGTGCACTGGCTGCAGCACTAGAGACTTCCCTTATGGCAGTGGGAGGACCTCCACACAGATGACCAAGTTCTGCAGAGGATCACGTTCCTGCGTGTGGGGCAGATTTATCCCATGCTGAAATTCTTCCACCGCCATGGCAGTGCTGCATGTATGCCACAAGACACACAGCACAACCTTCTCTCCCAGCACATCATCACCCTGACTTGTATGGATTAACCTTCAGTGCATTTGGTGTCTTGCTGGCTCCAGACACCAAAACATGACACAAGACACCTTGATATTACAAGCATGAATCTTCAGTGTGCCATAGGCTGAGGCCTGCTCTGCCTTGAGTATTTGGTTCATTTGAGTAGCTTGTCCTCCTCTCATCTTTCTCACTACGTGTGGTTTTGAGAGATGTCTTCCTGGGCAGGAACCACTGTGTCTGTAGCTTGCTTCACCTTTTTGTGAAAACATGCAGCATTTAGGGCCAGATGAAGACATGGAGCAGCAGGAGGCTGCTGCCACGTTGCAGGATTTGGAGCACAGCATGCGATGTGGGACAGGGACTGTCAGGAGGACAAGGAGGAGGGGAATCTCACCTAGTTCCCTCAGTGAATCCTAGTCAAGTGCACATACATCTTCCCACCAAGGCAGATACTGCATATTGGCTGCTTCGGGCATTCAAGGAATTAAATAATGATGGCCTGACAGATTAAACGTATGTCTTTGTGACAGGGGAGTCTGGTACCAATTTGTATAGCGTGCTGTAACTCACCACTTTTGCCCCTCAGTTCAGACAGCCAGAACAGAGTAGGATGGAGTTTTTTGGAGCACAAAGGTAGCCTGTGATGGTTTGGGAGTTCCCCGTCCCCCCACACTTTGTAAAATCCCCCAGACTAGACTCAGCCAGCTGGAAGTTAAGGACTGAAGCTCTATTTACACCTCAGCACAATGTACAAGCAGAGATAGACACAATAGACAGGAACAGTTACAGACATATACAAGTTAAAGGTAATACAGAAACACAACACCCCTCCCAGAAATCAGAGACCCCAGGAGGGGTTCCCAACCACCCTTCCACCTTCTCCCCACCCTTATACCTTACCCCAGGGTTTGGCTTACGTGCAAGGTGAGTTTGGAGGATCGACCAGGAGGATTAGAAGGAAAGTGGTTAGTGAGGTTACTCGGCAGAGAGGAAGAGGCCAGAAGCTGCTAGACAGTCCCAGAGTGTCTGTGCCCCAGGGTCTTATCTTTGTTTAGTATTCTTATTCTTAAACATCTCGGCAAGCCTATGAGTGAAGTAGACATCACCAGTGTTTCCTTTTCACAGCCTATAATATAATTTTCTCTATTAAAATATTCCAATTTGCCTCAAACCAACACATAGCCAAATTCCTCTGCTCCTCTACCAATCTCTGCTTGCCACATAATGTCTGTGGCCCTGGTACTAATGCTGCTGTTGCTATGTATCAAGGGGCTTGCTAAGGAAGCAAGCAAGTCTCTGGACTCTTGGGAAAGGTTTCATTGTTCATTCATAGGTGATTAATTGTTTATATGGTCATCAAATTGCCCTCTGAAGACGTGATGGGAAAATAAGTCCTGATGATGAAGTACACTGTCAAAATTGTCCTCATATAGTTTTAATTTGGGTGTTAGGCATGAAATCTACTCTAGCAATTATTCCACATCTATTTTATTGTGGGTCTAGAGTCTATGATTCTATTCCACATCTATTTTATTGTGAGTCTAGATTCTATGGTTCTATTCCACATCTATTTTATTGTGGGTCTAGATGTACACATAAAATGCAATAATTTAAAATGGAATACACTGTTTTGACAGCCTGGTTTTGTTAAGGAGTGTGCTTCAGTCATTAAAGGAGGGAATACAGCTGAAGGTATTTGTGAATGAATGACAGCTGAATGTATTGTTGAATAGCAGTGTGTAGAGCACACTAGATATGGAAAATTGAAACAATATTTTTGATCATCTCTTTGCATGTAGGAGCTGTTCTTTCATTCTCACAGGCACAAACTTAATATGTGAGAAATTAGTAACTATGTTGTTACACAATTTTATCCATGGGAGAGTCATGCCTTTGCTAATATAGCAAAAGTGTATCTTACAGTGTTTCTGTCTGTGGCTTAGTCTGGAAGGTGAAAACTTCACTAGTTCTCTGTGAACTATGTCCCCAAACCAAAGAATCCCTAACACGCAAATGCCAAAATCCCGCCCCCCCCTTGTCAGAGTAGACATGTCCTGCCCATTCAAATTCTTACCAGTCACTAGAGCATAGTTTCTCTTTGGTGAGGTGTAGGCTGGACCCAAGTCACTTGTGTCTTTTTTGGTTTTGTTATCTTTCAGCCTTGAAAGGAGAATTTCAAGGCAGCATCTTCCAAACATCACCTTGGACATAAGAATCACCATCTTGGGTCAGATGAGAGGTCTATTTAATTCAGTTTTCCATCAACAACCAAGAGCAAAAGCCAAAGGAATGGCATGAGAGAAGGACAAGCACGTATTTCTCTGACAGTTTCTCCCAGCTTCCACTGTGTTGTGACTTTCTTAGCTAGAGGTAGTATTTAATAGCCTATTAAATGCATTCAATGCTAAGTACTTAATATGTAGCATGTACTTAATACCCCTCAATACATTATTCTTCTATTAACTTATTCCAGTTACTTTTTAAACCCATGTATATTTTTAGCATCTGACATACCTTGTGCCAAAGCATTTCACAGTTTAAGCAGTGCCCTGTGTGAAAAGCATTTCCTTTGGTTAGTTTTGAATTTGCTGCCTCCTAGTTGCATTTGCTGCTGCTTCTTACACTGAGCCAAAGAATGATCATTCCCTATTCTCTTTCTCTGTGTCACTCATGAGGCTGTAGACTCCATTATGTCACCCCTCACTTCTTTCTTTTTTGCTTAGCTTTCTTCTTAATACATCCATTCTTCTTGATACATCTCCCTAATATATGAGGATTAATATTCATAGAATAGTAAGGTTGGAAGGGACCTCAAGGATCATCTAGTTCCAACTCCTTGCCATAGGCAGGGACACCTCCCACTAGTACAGGGCACTCAAGGCCTCCTCCAGCATGGCCTTCAACACCTCCAGGGAGGGAGCAGTCACAACCTCCCTGGGTAACCTGTGCCAGTGTCTCACCACCCTCACTGCAAACAACTTCCTCCTAACATCCAGTCTAAATCTCCCCCCTGCCACTGCAAACCCGTTGCCCCTCATCCTGTCATTGCAAGACCTTGTCAATAGTCCCTCCCCAGCCTTCCTGTAGGCCCCCTTCAGATACTGGAAGGCTACTCTAAGGTCTCCTCAAAGCCTTCTCTTCTCCAGGCTGCAGAGCCCCAACTCTCTCAGCCTGTCCTCATAGTAGAGCTGCTGCAGCCCTCTCAGCATCTTTGCGGCCTCCTCTGGACCCACTCCAACACTTCCATGTCCTTCCTGTGCACATGTATATATCTTAGTAATAATGATTTCTGATTCATTCTTTAATGCTTTCCCTTATAATTCTCAATATTAGGACTGGTTTTTGATCACTACTATGCATTGAACTGACTATTTTTGAGAATTATTTATGCTAAAATCTCATTCCTTTGTGGTTCAACTCAGAACCCATGGCTTGTGTATATAAATTTAGAGTTGGGTTTTCCCATGTTCATCACTATACATTTACCTACACTGAAATATATCTTCCTTTCCATTACCCAGTTTATTCATGCTGTAGCTATTCAGAGCTGGTATTTTCCTTTCCTGCATGAATACACTGGAATTATCACACAACCATACCCTGCAATTCATCATTCAGATCAGTTAGGAGTATCTTGTACAGCACAAGCTCTTACAGAGGTCTCTTCAGAACTTGATCTCCCCAGAGCAACCTCTCCCTTTTGCAAAGCCAAAACATTTATTACTACCCTTTGCTTGCTATATTTGCAATCATCATTTACCCAGGTGAGAAGTAACCTTTTCCATCCCATATTACCTTTGGGCTTTAGGAGATTTTGAAAGCCTAAACATAAGGAGTTGTCCACTTGCTTGTTGACAACTGCATGGAGGTCTGAGCAACCTGATCTAGTGTGAAGTGGCCCTGCCCATGGAAGGGGGTTGGAGCTAGATGATCCTCAGAGTGCCTTCCAGCCCTGACAACTCTATGATTCTATGACTTCGTCTTATGCTCTAGTATGTTTTGGGGACACAATTTGCCTTGCCCAACAAAGGTGTTTGCTGTTCTTAACACAGTGAACTTTTTGATGCGTCCACTGATTCCATTCTTTAGGAAAGCTACTAGAAATTCATTTTGCTGACCTCTTGTGTGATGTCCTCCACAGGCTCAGCAGTGCTGTCAGCATGAATCCCTTAACTGCGATTCTCCTTCTGGTCTCTTGCATGAGCAATTAGGTATTTGTCAAAGCTGACAGTTAAGCATTGACCTAGTGCCCTGATGTTGCCGGACCAAAATGCCAGTCCAACCATAGGCTGCAGGACATAGCAGCTCTGAGTCAGACAAAGCAGCTGACTGCCATTGGCTGCAGGTGTGTCTCACACCATGAACATCACACTCCAGGTAAAGGAGGAAGTTTGAGGAGAGCAAATCTTCCTGCTGGGGCTCCTCCTCCTGTGAGCTGTCTTCCCATCTGGTGTGACTGCTGGACCTTTGCTGGGCTTCATATTGACATGGAGATTGGTTTGGCTATTTCATTAATCTGTTTTCATTTCACCCTTCTTTTCCTAATCCCCTTCTCTGCTGGAGGGGAATCACTGAGTGACAGAGTAACTCTCACTGAACTGTGAATGGTCATTTCTCAGTATAAATTTGCTTGGATTGTGAAGGAATCTGTGCAAGAATTGTGGTCACTTCACCTTTGGATTTCTCTATGTCTCTGACAGACACAGAGTTTCCCTCACTCTTATCAGAGTGGTACTGGCATACATGCTACTGTGTTCTGTCTGTGTTTGATTTATATTGTTTCCTTCTGAAGCCTAATAGGTAAGGTGGTGTGTTAATGGTGATGTGTTGGAGGCAGTATCTGTTCTGGGCAGTGGCAGCACACCTCATGCACACCTCATGCAAGTGACAGTATCTCAAGTACTCAGCTCTCTTTTTCCATCTCTCTGAGATGATTTTGAGACAGCAGCTTTGGTACTCGTGGCTCACTGGATTAAAGGTACAAAAAGCAAGAACAGGCTGCTGTTTTTATGAACAAAAATGAGGTAGAGCCCTTTAAAAAACCCACTCAAATGCCAGGAGCTGTGGGTTGTAGTATGGTGTTGCTAGACTTGCCTTCATTTTCATTAATAGATCAAATATTGTACTCTTCATTTCCATAACTGTGGAATTTTTAGACCCAGAAGGAGAATATTTTTTTCAGTTTCTTAAAAATAACTTCTCTGCAACTCCAGTAGAAAGATTAGTATTTTCTAATGGTAGTGCCTACACATCTATATTACTATTTGTAGTGAAAATGATTCACTATTAACAATGACATTAACTTTTGATATCCAGGTAGAGATTGTTAATAACTGTGAAAACTGTTTATTAACATTAAATCTCACCAGAAAACTTTTATACAAGGTTCAAAACACAGGGTTTGGAAATTTATACACACAGGGAACAGGCAAAACTGGAACACTCGAAAGGTACCCAGCATAAGCAAACATTTTTACTGGCAGAGAAGGTTTGTGTGGTCACTCACACTGCTTGCAGTTAGTTATCCTGCTTAGCCACTGGATGGACACAGGAAGCTCCTTTCTGCTTATGGAAGAAGGCAATCAATGATGACGAGAGGCTGGAAGTATTTACTCACAAAATATTATGGGACAGTACCCAAAGCACATGGTGGGGTTGCTGCTGGGCCAAAATGCCGTTAGAGGCTTTGATTTTCCTCAGGCTCCTGGGTGCTGGAGAAAGGAGGCAGACATCTCTGACCTGGTCCTGGCTCTCTTGGCAGCAGGCTCTCAGGTGCAGGCAGGATGCAATGCCATGTGCACTCTGGGCACGGTGTCATGCTGGCTGTGCAGGCCGAATGCGTGGAGGCATCAGAGCCTGATCCTGCTCGCTGGGGTCCCACACAGCTCAGGGCCAATAAGGCAGTAAGCAGGCAGGGATACAATGGCAGAGAGCACAATAGCAGAGAGCCACCTGTGCTACCTGCTCATCCCTTTATATCCACTCAGCCTGAGACTTACGTGCCTTTGGACATAGATTAGCCAATCAGGATGGCACTTTGCCAAGTTTACCCATATTAGGTGTAGCCAGGGCTTTGGTCCCCTTTCCTGTGGCCACCACCCCCAGCACAGAGGGAGGGGGAGCAGGGGATCATGCCTGGGCAAGCCAGGACATGTACAAGCCCACTTGGCCTATTTAGGCCTACCACGACACTGTTTCAGATCAGAAATTAATCTTCTGGTTGCACTCAGCCAGCTGGTATGGTTGTCATTCTGGAGTTGTCTTGGAAGGGATGAGATGAGATTAAGCTGTACCAGATGACGCTTAATGTGCTCCAACCACGAATGGGCTGACAAGATACGGTCCAGAAACTCCCTAAAAGATGCAAACTTCTGGTAACCGTTATGTAACCATATTGAAAGCCCTGTTAAATTACAGCTTCCTCACATGCTGTGGATGCTGGGTGTCCGGCACCAACTGCTTTGCTCTACAAATCACTCTTACTGATTGATATGACTGTCTATAGCACACGGAGAAGTCAACAGCAGATCACTAAAATCCACTCTGCTCAAATAACTGAAAGGAGAAAGGGAAACAGATTAGAAAGAGCACTCAGAAAAAACCACAAGCACTCTGTTCCCAAGTGTGAGATTATCAGTTGTCACCCCCATCTGCCTCCACCTCTGAAGAAACTGCCAGTGCAGCCTGCTTCTGTTGCCTGCTGGAGGTGTTTGTTTGTGGTTACACCCACCGGTGTCTCAGTGAGAATCACGGTAAAAGCACTAAAAGGAAGGAAGACAGAAGTGACACCACTATTTCTAGACTAGGTATTCTAGTAGCAGAGACCAGAAGACAATGCTGCAATTGAAATGTGGCATTTCTCAGGACGAAGTATGCTACAAGACCTAGCCCAGAAAACTCAATGCTAGATGTATTTAGCTTACAATCAATAACCTTCACAAGGTGAAATTGCTGGTGTAGTACTCTCCATTAATCTAGTTTTGGATTGCTATCACTTTGAAATGTTTTTTGTACCTGAATTCACAAGAGCTAGTTAGAACATGAAGCCTTTCTTAAACAGGATACTGATCTGCATATAATCATAGCCATCCAAGTTCCCTTGATTATTCACTCTGTGTTAAATGTTTGCAAAACTGCAGCCTGTTTAGCGATATTTGAGGTAGCCATAGCTGTGCAATTTGACTACTCAACATGCTAGCAAAGGGAAGCTTTAAAATAGTACATTTTTAAAAGGTGCACTTCTTCTTTCAGTCTTACCCCATCCTTCTCAGCAATCCCAAGTGCCAGAGTCTCAGGCAGAGGAATGCTCAGTGGCTTGAGTGCAGCTACCTTGTCTTGCACCAGCTGTGAAGCTGAACTCTGGGCACCTATCCTGAACTGCTCCCAGCCAAGTACTTGTTTCAAGTGCAACTGCCTGCTGTCAGGAAACAGCCATGCAGCAGCTAGTGTGGCAATGCAGCTTCTTCATCCCGAATGCAAGTCTGCAGGGGTTGCTCACAATATAGGCAAGTGTGCTGGTTTGAGCTAATTGAAATATTTTTAATAGAGAAAATTATACTGTAGGCTGTGAAGGTAAAACCATGGTGATGTCTACTTCACTCAGAGGCTTGCTGCGATGTTTAGGTATAAGAAAACCAAAACAAAGAAGCTATGAGAGTCTCTCGAGCTGGCAGTCTGGGTCACGAGACACTTGCTTCTTGGGTCTCGGGCTAGCAGCTTCTTGAACTAGCAGCTCTGGCTTCTCTTCTCTGTTGAATAACTCCATTAACCACTTTTCTTCTAATCCCCCTCCAGCTGATTCTCCAAAACCTTGGGGTAAGGTGTGAGAGTGGGGAGAAGGTGGAAGGGTGGTTGGGAGCCCCTCCTGGGGTCTCTGATTTCTGGGAGGGGTGTTGTGTGTCTGTATTACCTTTACCTTGTATACTTCTGTAAATATTCCTGTATATACTGTATATATATTTGCTTGTATATTGTGCTGAGCTGTAAATATAGCTTCATCTCTTAAATTCCAGCCGGCTGAGAATCTAGTCTGGGTCATTTCAAAGCGTGGGGGGGCGGGGAACTCCCAAACTGTCACAGCAAGGTAGATGAAGGTTAGCAAATGTGAATTACCAGCAGGGACTTAGGTCTGCAGACAGTGATCTGATGAAATTGTTAAACAGGAAGCTGTGGTGAGCAGGCAGCTGTCACAGTTAATACAAAAGCAAAAAACAACTCTTAAAACACATGGGAAAAATATCACAGTAAAGATCAGCTAGGCCCCCTTCCTGACCACAAAGGTAAACTCTGGGTGCTGGCAGTCACTGCAATGTTTGCTAGCTGGGAAGAAATGTGGAGAAAATCTCATATGTGAGATACGTTTTCTTACTGAGCTTTGGTCTACACAGATAGGCATAATGTCCTGCTCAATACTTCAGAGCTAGATGAAAGAGCAACAGTGATAACAGTTACATGTGTTTAGCCACATGTTTAGAGCTCCATAACACTCCTCCTATATTCTAACCTAAAGCCAGTCATGCTATGTAACTGGTTGGATGCTCCTCCCAGGCACTGCATCCAGCAGCTGATGGTGTGATTGCACACATGAAACCCCTTCCATCAGACACAAAATGCCTTTGTCTGGTGCTGTTCATCCTGGAAACCATTTGTGGTCGAACAGACAGGTGTCAATCAAACTAATGCCTCTTAACACAAAGCCAAGCTGTCTGTGGTTGAGGGGTTTGAGCCAACTTAATTTAATTTATTGGAGTTGAAAGGAACATTTGCCTTTGTGACAATGGGTGAGACACTTTGTAATGATTCTCATTTAATTGATGAATGTAGACCTGGCACTTGACAATTAACCAGACACAGTAAGACACTAGGGGTGAAGTCCCTGGAGCATTTCACAAGCATCTACATGCTTCTAAGGTTTGCTTTCCTAGAGCAAATTCATCTGACGCCTTTCTCAGTTGTGCAAAGCTGGAGCTGTTCAGCTGTGTCTCACAGAAGCTGATATCCTCCACTCAGAGAAATAATGCTGCTGTGCAGAAGGACTCAAGTCCCATCTCTGCTTTCAAAATGAGACTCTGCTCAAAATACACAGCCTGCTGGCAATTCTGTCAACCTATGTAGGCCTACACTGCATAGCCCTTTTGCTGTTCATGTACAAGTGAAGAACATTTAAGTTTATATATTAGCCCAAATAAATTAATCATCACACATATGGCTGTTTGGAAGAAAAAATGTTACTCTTTGGAAACACTTATTTCCTACATGTTTTCCTAGAGTTTAAACTTAACTCACCTCTAGAGTCTGTCCTTTATGGTTGCCTGATTTACCAATCCACTTTGATTAGCTTTTCTGTGTTAATTAGCACATGTTTTTCAGCCCTTCTAATCACATATTGCTCAAGGGTGGTTATTCTACAGTCACAGATTTTAAGTTCAGGCTGCATCACTGCAGGCTTCAGTGTAACTGCCTATAATGTTAGCGTTTACCCCAGTAGTGCAGTGCTGAGTGTCCCTCTGCTGACTGAGGGAGAGCATTTTTTTAAGAAGGAAATCTAATTCTGATGTAAAGATTTAACACAAGAGAAACTAACCACATCTTGTCATAAGCTGTTTCACTGGTCAAGATCTACATTTTATTTTTAGCCTGAATGTATCCAGCTCCAGCATCCATTGACAGAATCTAAGTCCTAAGACTTTGTTTTCTGAACTGTGTTATTTATAGACTGTGACAGATCACTCCAGAATCTCCTCATTTACGAGATAATTAGATTTTAATTTTTTTTTTTTCAGAGATAGTTATAGCTCTCTCACCAAAAGAAAAGCCCTGGAGAACAGCTTTGGTCCTCCTGCTCATGCCTCTGGCTCCCAGCTGCCTCCTGATCTGCACAAAAGCATCTCCTCATCAAGACAAAACCTTTTGAGCCTGTTGGACTACCACTGCCCTCACCACTGCCAATGCTGCTTGTCACCTAAACGGCACCAGCAAAAGTGCCTCTTGCTGCTGCCACTATTTTTGTGTAGCCTCTCTGTCATGCATCTCTCAAAGCCAGGTTATTTGGGGCTGTCACTGTCGTGTTTCTTTCTGTTCACCTGCTTCTTCTTTTGTCAGTCCTCTGAATCCGCATGTGGCATCAGGAGCTCATGTTCATAGAGTCATAGAATGGTTAGGGTTGGAAGGGACTTAATTATCATCTAGTTCCAATCCCTCCTTCCATGGGCAGGGACCCCTTCCACTAGACCACTTGGCCTTGAAAACCTCCAGAGAGGGGACATTCATAACCTCCCTGAGTAACCTGTTCCAGTGTCTCATCGCTCTCACTCAAAAACATTTCTTCCTAATCTCCAGCCTAAATCTGCCCCCCTCAAGCTTCAATCCATTTCCTCTCATTCTATCACTATAAGCCCTCGTTAAAAGTCCCTCCCCAGGTTTGTTGTAGTCTCATTCGGGTACAGGAAGGCTCTTCTAAAGTCTCCCCAGAGCCTTCTTTTCTCCAAGCTGAAGAGCCCAAGCTCTCTCAGCCTGTCCTCATATGGGAGGTTCTCCAGCCTTCTCATCATCTTCATGACCCTCCTCTGGACCTGCTCCAGCAGTTCAGTGTCTATCTTATGCTGAGGGCACCAGAACTGGACTCAGTACTCCAGGTGGGGTCTCATGAGAGCAGATAAGAGAGAAGAGGGAGAATCACCTCCCTCATTGTCCTGGTCCCACTTCTTCCCCCATTACCTGAAAGGCCACCTACATTCACCACTCACTGGGTAAGGAATTGGCTGGATGGTGGCACACAGAGAGTGGTGATCAAGGGCACAATGTCCACCTGCAGACCAGTGCCAAGTGGCGTCACTCAGGGGTCAGTGCTGGCACCAGTGCTGTTTGATGTCTTTGTCAGTGACGTGGACAGAGGAAATGAGTGCACCCTTAGCAAGTGTGCTGATGGCACCAAGCTGTGTGGCACGGTTGACTTGTTAGAGGGCAGGGATCCATCCAGAGGGACCTGGACAGGCTGCAGAGGTGTGCCCAGGCCAACCTCATGACATTCAACAAGG
>VWYK01066024.1:0-10450 GCA_013399775.1 Semnornis frantzii | reverse complement strand
TGGGGGAGCAGCAGGAGCTGGTGTGGGTACTGAGGGAGCAGCAGGAGCTGGTGTGTGTAGTGGGGGAGCAGCAGGAGCTGTAAGGGGACCATCATCCCCGAGAGGCACAGCAATCAGAGAAGCCTCCAAGCTCAGGACAGAGGCAGGGATGTGTCAGGCTGGCTCTGTGCTGAGCACATTGCTCAGCAGGCATTGGAGGGAGGAAATAAATCAGGCCCTGATTTTCCTAGCAGCACAGACACTTCTTCTCAATTGGTTTCTAATTCGAAGTAATTTTCCAGGACCACTGTTCCCATGCCTGAGATAAGTGATCTGTGTAGCTCTGGAGTCAAAGAGCCTTCTCTTCAGCCCAGCCAAAGTGTGCTCCCTGAGTGGATGCTCCAGCTAATGAGGAGCTAAGTGTAAAGACAATCACAAGGACTTGAGGGCAGATCCAGCTGCTGCTAAAATCCACAACCAACACCAAGGTCCTCCTCAAATCCCAGGTGCAACTTCAGACAAAGTAACTCTCCTAAGGGCAGGATCCAGAAAAACCTTGGGAATGCCACCAGAAACCCATGGTTGTGTGGCATGCCACAACTGTGCCCCATGTGTGCCCTTTCCTCAGGCCTGCACAGAAGCCTGGTGACAAGGGACAGGCTTGGAGAGAACACAGAGAGGGAACAACTGGGAACAGCCTCCAGGGCCCTGAGATAACCACAGCTGGCTTAAGAAATGGCCAGAGGGGATGTAGTGCATTGTGCCAGGCAGGTTTAGCTCAGGTATCTGCTCCCCAGGCAGGTTTAGCTCAGGTATCTACTCCCCAGGCAGGTTTAGCTCAGGTATCTACTCCCCAGGCAGGTGTAGCTCAGGTATCTGCTCCCCAAGCAGGTTTAGCTCAGATATCTGCTCCCCAAGCAGGTTTAGCTCAGGTATCTGCTCCCCAGGCAGGTTTAGCTCAGGTATCTGCTCCCCAGGCAGGTTTAGCTCAGGTATCTGCTCCCCAGGCAGGTTTAGCTCAGATATCTGCTCCCCAGGCAGGTTTAGCTCAGGTATCTGCTCCCCAGGCAGGTTTAGCTCAGGTATCTGCTCCCCAGGGAGGACAGAGACTGTTTGGGACTGAGCCACACACCTTGCTTGGCCATCAAGCTTGCAGCCTTAGCAGGGGCTGCAGAGCAGCTTCAGGGTCAGCCTGGAGGTCACTGTCTGCCCACTTTGCTTGCCCAAAAGCCCAGCTGCACCCACAGTCAGCAGCTCTGCCCCTCAGCAGCAGAGGGCACATCTTGTCCTCTGCATTCTGCCACAGTGCTGCCTGTTTGCCTCCAGGCAGAGCTGGCAGTCCAGGACCAGCAAGGCCTGGCACCGCCTGGCACAGGCAGTGCCAATGGGACACAGTGGGCTTTGCTGTGAGCTGGTCTTCAGGACACTTCTACAACACAGAACCACACAATCATGAGGGTATTTTCTGAGAGGCATCTCTTTAGCCTAACACCATAGCTGTAGGCTCAGCTGGCACATCAGGTGGGTTAGGGAGAGAGCCATGAGGAGGCTGAAGAAGCCAGGTGGGGCAGAGCAGTGTGCATGTCCTGCAAATGCAATGGCAGGACCTGGATGTCTGAGCATGGAGCTAAAGCATGGCAGATGGAGGGCCAGGAAGATGCAGAAGAAATACAGCAAATAGCCTCAAAACAACAACCCTTGTCAGATATGCTGTGTGGGCATCACTGAGTGGTGCTGGGGGGTCCACAGTGCCCTTGTGGGGGTAGCTGATGGTAGGACACCACCAGCTCCAAGGCTCAGTCAAGGGCTGCAGCAATGAAACCTTGGGCTGCAGAGCATCCCCTGGAGAGTTCCCAGCCAAACACAGCCATGTCCACTCTGCTCTGTTGATGACAATCCTGCTGCAAACAGGGCCACAGCCCCTGCCCAGGCTCCCAGCACCACCCCCAGGACTTACACCTCTCTGCTGGGCTGAGGGAGCAGCTCTTCAGCAGCACCACAGTATCTCACGGCCACACTGCTGCAGATGGATAAAAACCCTTCCCCGAGAAGGGCAGCCCCCCCAGGGCAGCCCCCCAGGGCAGCCAGGGCACAAGAACTGGGACAAAGCCTCCAGCAGCAAGGACCCTCAGCAGCAAGGACCCTCACTGCCATGGCAGCACTGGAGAGCTCTGGGCATGGGCTGAAAGAGGTCAGCAGTGGATGCAGCCCTGGAAATAACACGGGGCTGGCAGGATGCCAGAGTCTGTTGCAGCCCTGGAGTCTATCTTTAAAAATAACAAGGACAGCAGCTCCTGCTTCGCTGGAAAATACCTGCCTGGTGCTGGACTCCTGCATCCCGAGGTGCCTGCCAGAGTTGGGCATCCCTCGGGATCTGAGCTGCGTTATCTGGCGCGGGGGACTGCGCTGTGAACAGCGCTGGCAGCGGCTGTATATTCACAGGATGTGCTCGGCTGGTTGACAGGAAGCAATAAAGCAATCTGAAGGAGACCGGGAGAGAGTTGTGCGAGTCCCCGCGGCTGTGCTAAATCCCGGCTCCAGATAAGCAGGCGGCGCGGCCGGAGCTGCCAACAGCGCCTCGGCAGCGCCGGAGACCTGCAGGGGCTGCTGCCAGCCCAGCGCCAGCCCGGCCTGCAAAGCAGAGCGATTGGAACTGCAGCTGTCCCTGGCCCTGCTGGGGCTCTGGTCCCGGAGCGGGCAGTGTGGTGGGTCCCGTCCGGCGCTTGTCACCTCAGCTCCGCAGGGATGCGTGCGTGGGAAGAGCATCGCGCAGCTGGCTGACCCCGGGGCTTGCTTGCGGGAGCCCAGCCCACTGACCTTACAGGGGCTCTGCTCCTCCCGGCAGGTCCAGGCCTGGCGGAGGAAGGGGAGGAGAGCCAGGACCAGAAAGAGGTGCAGCTGCGAGGCAGGAGGCTGCGGGACTACCGGAATGAATGGCGAGGCAGAGGCTGGCAGCGCCGGGGGGGCAGCGAGGGCAGGGGCAGCGAGGGCAGGGGCTGCTGAAAACCTCAGGCACGGCAGCTTCAGCGCCCAGCACAGGCTGAGCGACCCTGCTGGGGTCCTGCCCCGCGGACACTGTGCCAGCTGCCTGTGCCAGCGAGCACAGCTCCAGGCACCCTGGCTCCTGCTCAGCCTCCCACCTCTCCTGCTCAGCCTCCCACCTCTCCTGTTCAGCCTCCCACCTCTCCTATTCAGCCTCCCACCTCCTGCTGCAGTCAAACAGCCGAAAGCCAGCAGCGTTTCTCGCACCTGTAGAGGCTTTGCTGGCCTCCAGGAGGGCATATTTGCAGGCCTCCAGGAGGGGACATTTGCAGACCTCCCGGAAGGGACATTTGTAGATTTCCTGATACAATCTGTGATCCTGTGCTTCAGGGCTATTTGTTCACACTGTGTGGTTGCCCCAGGAGCTCTCTGGCACAGAGGGTGAGAGTTGCACAATCTGCAGAGGTCTGTGTGTGCTTGGTGGAGGTTGAAGGCACTCAAAGTGCTCACTTCAGAGGGAGCCACGGGCTGCCTTCTGCCACAGGTAAACCCCCAACCCTGGGTGTTGATGTTTCTGGAAGCTCCATTCCATGTGTCAAGGGCTCCTGCTTGGGCTGACAAGCAGGACACTTCCCTTGGCAGTGGATTATACCAAAAGCTGAATCTCACCCTGAGGCACTGCCCCTCTCAGAGAGACTCTTCTGGCCACAGAGCAGCAGCCCAGTGTGATAAGGCACTCCTGCACCTGACCAACATGTTCTCCAGAGGGTGAGCACTGCTGAGGTTCTCGCAGTCCTGCAAAGGATGCTTCCCTGGAAGCTGACAGCATGATGCAGTTAGACATCTACATGCACTGGAAAACAAGTCCTTGTTGGTGCTGTTCATGAGCTTGTTGAGTGCACCTCATGGGGCACCAGGAGTCCTCCCTGCTGAGGAGGCAATGGTGAAGGGAACGAGGGTGATAGATGTCTGAAGGCAGAAATGGTCAGACAGATACAGAGAGGTGGAGTCACACCCACATGTCTCATTCCCTCCCTGATCAATGCTTGCTGCTCTGGTCCAGCAGACAGTCAGGATCTTCACATGAACCTGGTCCTGCACCATTCCTGCTGGCATTTTTGAGCCTCCAGCATGGTGCAGCTCCTGCTTGTTCTGCCTTCCAGCATGGTGCAACTCCTGCTTGTTCTGCCTTCCAGCATGGTGCAGCTCCTGNTGCCTTTTCTGCCTTCCAGCAGGGTGCAGCTCCTGCCTTTTCTGCCTTCCAGCATGGTGCACCTCCTGCCTCTTCTGCCTTCCAGCATGGTGCAACTCCTGCCTCTTCTGCCTTCCAGCATGGTGCAGCTCCTGCCTCTTCTGCCTTCCAGCATGGTGCAGCTCCTGCTTGTTCTGCCTTCCAGCATGGTGCAACTCCTGCTTGTTCTGCCTTCCAGCATGGTGCAGCTCCTGCTTGTTCTGCCTTCCAGCATGGTGCAGCTCCTGCTTGTTCTGCCTTCCAGCATGGTGCAGCTCTTGCCTCTTCTGCCTTCCAGCATGGTGCAGCTCCTGCCTCTTCTGGCTTCCTCATTTTCAGCCCAAGTCTTCAGGAAACATAAAATTTCCCTCATGTCCAGAAATTTCAGTCCTCCAGGGAGAGCTCCTCCCCAACAGCTGCTAAGCAGCCTGCAGACCAGCAGGTCAAAGTGGTGTGGAGATGTTAATGCCTAAATGATCTCAGATTTAAGGCAAGTGCAGGCTCAGCAGGTCTCATGGAGAAAGTCTCTCCTACCCTGGCCAGGACATGAGAGGAAGTGGTTGCAAGTACAGCTCAGGGGCTGAATGGCAGCAGTGGAAGGAGTGGAGAGCTGCAGAGTGGTCAGTGGTGACCTGTCTGGAACTCATGAACTGTGACCATCAAGAGCATTAGTGCAGCTTGGCAGGTCATTAACACCAGAGCTGAGTGCTGAGGCACATGTGCATGGAAGGGTCTAAAGCCACTTGCTGGCCCTCGATGATGTCCAGGGCTCAGTCCTCAGCCCATCAACACAGTTCTCCACCCACATGAACTGCCTGAGCTTGAGCAGAGTGACAGGCATGCAAAAGACTCAGAGGGCAGCAGAGGTCCCTGCACATCCCTCAGGACTCCTGATTCAATGGACATTTATCTGCTAGGTCTCTCTCATCTTCTCTGAGAGCTGGGAAAACAGCAAACACTTCATTTCTCTGCCTGCAGTTCATAGTGACCTTGTTATGGTTGAAGGCATCAGTCACAGCACTCCCTGTCTGCACAGCTCCCTGTGAGTGAGCAGAGCAGAGTGTGAGTGGCCAGGAGAGAGACCTAGCAAACTCAGCTCCTGTCAAGGAGCTGCCCTACTGTGTGCCTGGGGGGACATCTCCACTGCCAGGGGACAGGATGCTCTGTATGGGGACTTCTGTGAGTTGGGCTGAAGTGAAACAGTTTCTCTGCTTCTCAGCCTTAGGAGCTTTTGGACCACCTCTAGGAAGGAAGGAGGTCTGGGACCATAGGTGGGAATGCTCAGCCTTTGCTGGCTCCTTTAGCCTTGCACCACTTTAGCTGGGGCAGGAGGAGCTGCCTAGGCCTAGGTCAGCTCCTTTCTCTGGGAGCAGTGGCAGGGGAGCAAACTGGGGCCTGTGACCTCTTCTTAGAATCACAGAATCTTTTTGGTTGTTAATGATATTTCAGATCAGAAAGTCCAACTGTCCTCTAGCTCTGCCAAGGGTGGTGCTAAACCATGGCCATCAGCACACCTCTGCCTCTTTTAAACACCCTCAGGGACAGGGATTCAACCACCTCCCTGGGGAGCTTGTTCCAGTGTCTGAGAATCCTCTCAGTCAAGAATTTTCTTCTAACATCCAAAACAAACCTCCTGGGGTGCAACTTGAGGCCATCTCCTCACTTGTTAGGGAGAAGAGACCAACCTGTACCGGGCTCTAGCCTCCTTCCAGGAAGCTGTAGAGAGGCAGAAGGTCTCCCCTCAGCCTTCACGAGTGGCAGACACTGCCTGCATCCCCGAAGTGGAAAGCAGGGCTGACACCTCCTCTTGTGCTGGGTCGTGGCTCAGGGGAGCTCTCAGAGTTGATGAACAGCAGAGGCATCTTCCATAGATCAGCACCTTCCATCAGTCATGTTCAGAGTGTGGCAAGGAGGATCTGTGCCCAAGCTGTGGGTTTGGCTCTCTGACTTCACTTACTTCACTTCTCTGGTCCCATTGCACTGTAGAAAGACACCAGTGATGTTCTTGGACCCCTCCTTCCTCCCACACAGCTCACACAAGTTTGGGAATAGCCAGCACCACAAACACAACTCGTTCTGCCCGTGGGAGAACTGCTCCAGCTGGCTCTCCCAAATCCACCCAGGCCAGCCACAACTCCACGTTATCTGATGGTCATGTTCAGCAGCTCAATGGAGCCTACAGACCTCTCCTTCCGCAACTGCAATGGTCTGGGCTATGCTGTTGAACTGTCTGGCCAGCTGGGTGAGCACAGAGGCAGTCCTCAGAGTCTGAGAGTTGTCACTCAGGTTCTGTGTTGTGCAGTGCTTCACATCACAGCACACAGCAGACTGGCGTGGGCGGCCTGTGGTGCCCTCCCAAGAGGTTGTTGTTCACCTTCCTTATCTCCTTCAGCCTGTCACTGTGTCTCAGACTGTCTCACCCCAGAGACCCATGCACAGATCATCTGACCTTCATCACCAGCTTGGCACCAGAAGTCAACCAACCTGCTCATGAGTCACTTCTGCAAGCAGCAGAGAGCAGCACCCTCCACATAATAGATGTACCTGTTGCTATCCTTCTCTGACCACAGGGCTTTGGAGTTCCCCAGACTGGAAGCAGCTGCCACTGCTTCAGCCCTGCATGCTTTCCTCAGCCACATGCTTGAAAGCCTCAGGGACCCTGATGGAACTGCCCAAAGCAGCCACATCCCAACCTCAGCTCCACTCCTGCTCACATCTCTGCTCCCCTGCCTCCTGAAGAGACCTGGGGTGTCCTGATCCTCTTTGCTTCTCCAGCACTTTGTTCTCCTTCCCTGACATCCCCACCCAGCTGCAGGAAAGAGGTTCTCCCAGTGCATGACCCAACCACATCACAGCAGAACTGGAAAGGCTCCTGGAGCACTGGCTCCAGGCCACCAGAGAGGAAGGACCACTCCCTGGACTGGACTGGTGCCAGGCTAGAAAGAGACGCAACCACCTTGGCTGCAGTGCAGAAGTGCTCAGCCCACGGAGCACACAGCGCCTGCCCCACGCTCCCCACGCTGCTGCAGTACATGCAAGCTGCTGCCATCTCTGCACAAGTGTCCCACTCTTCCTCCCCTCCACACTGGAGGCTTCAGCTGGGCTTTGCTCCCTGCCATGCTTTCCACAAACACCCATCTTAGCCCAGCCCTGCTGAGCTGCTGGCCCTGGGCCTGGGGACTCTGAGCCCCTGGGAGCTCTGAGCACCTGGGCCTGGGGAAGCAGAGAGCAAATCCCTGCTGTAGCCTCACTCAGTTTAGACACATTCTTGTAGTCACCAATGTACA
This sequence comes from Semnornis frantzii, assembly GCA_013399775.1. Classification (NCBI taxonomy): domain Eukaryota; kingdom Metazoa; phylum Chordata; class Aves; order Piciformes; family Ramphastidae; genus Semnornis; species Semnornis frantzii. The sequence continues at coordinate 2,971 of VWYK01066024.1, read as the reverse complement.
ATGCAGAGAGTTGAGGCTGCAGGACAAGCAGGAAAAAGAAGAGGTCCAAGCCATGGGAGAGAGTACCTAGCAGTGGGGATCAGTGTATTATTTGCTGAGTCATCATCTGCTTCTGTGGAGGGACAGATGGTTCCTCCAGACCAAACTAAAAGCAGCTTTGGCTTTCCCCTGCCTTGGTGAGAAACTCCAGTCCTGTTAGCTTTGCTGGGTCTCCCCAGGCACTGGAAGTCCCAGTGAACTAAATCCCCAGAGCCACCTCCATGGGTGCCTTGCCTGGGTGCCTGATTCCAGGCTCTGGAAGTTGCTGCCTGCTGTAGCCCCACACATGGCTCCCCTTGTCCTGCCTACTGCTGGCTTCGAAGATGCGTCAGGTAGCTGCTAGCACCCTGAGAGCAGGGTGGTGGATTCCATCCTTCTGCCCTCACCTGCATGAAATGTGCCATCGTGTTGTCCTCTGAGGGATGTGTGGTGCTGGGTGCCCATGAGCCTGCCCAGAGCCCTGCAAGGCTCCTGGGTGATGCAGGAGCTGAGCAGCAGGGACACAACCCCCCAGCACGGCTCAGCCTGCGCGGGACTGAGCAGCATCAGGTGCACGGCAACTTCCCAGGGGCCAGGTCACCTCCACCCTCCTGCAGTCCCCCCCACTCGAGGCACCACTCAACTCTGTGCCCACGGACCCAGCATCACCTACATGCAGAGGCACCAGGCTCTTGCCTTGCCAACCCCCGCCGTCGTCTCATCCCTGGGGACCAAGGGGGGTCCAGCACTCACACAGCCCATGCCAAATCTGTCTCCCCCTCCCCCCACCAGCGAGACCCCCTCCCCGCCGCGCCGGCAGAGCCGCGTTTGCTGCCAGGCTCCGCACCGCCACGGCAGCGCCTTTCTTCCTTTTCATGCCTTTCTCCCTCCCTGAATGCGCTTTGCTTGCTTTGGCGGCGGGGCAGGGAGAGCCTCTCTCCCCCCCTCGCTCCCGGGGATCCCCCCCGGCAGATGGGGCCGGGGTCTGAATGCGCACACAGCGAAGCCCCTAAGAGGATTTGCCGTCGCCCCTTTCACGGCGAGCCTTTGTGTGTCGCTGCGCTGCGGTGGGACGCCCCCGAGCTCTCCCCCGGCTCCTCTCTCTCGCACTCCAGAAGAAAAGAAAGTGCCCATAAAGGCCTCGTTTGTCCGGCTCGTCTGAGGGGACCATGCTGCTGTAGGTGCCGCGGGTCCCGGCGTGACAGCGTCGCCCCCTTTGAGCGAGGGTGACGTGAGGCTCCCTCCCGGGAGGGTCCGAGCGGGGCGGCTTAGCCAGACGCTGGGAAAAAAAGGTTTCAGTTGCATTTCAATGTCCATTGAAGCTTCAATCCCCGGCCCTGCTTTCTCCAGGGGCTCTGCAGACAGACAAAGCCACCGAGGCAGAGGCTGGGAAGATGCTGCGTGGCCGGCGCTGGGAGGAGGACCTGCGCCCCCCACCCCGCGCCGCCAGCTCCCCCCCGGGCCCGGCGATGTCGCTTTCGCTGTGACATCTAGCGGCAGAGCCGGCGAAGGCCACGGTGTCTGCTGGGCTTGGCGGAGCTCTGCCCTTTGTATGGCCGCAGGCAGCCCCCGGTCGGCTGCGGAGCGAAGCGGAAGGTGCCCGGCAGCCCGCCCCGGGACCTGCGCTCGCTGCTCTGCCTTCTCCTGGATTGCAGGGCCCGCAGCGTGGTCCTGGGCTGGAAATGGAAGCCTGCTTAGCGCCCTCCCCTCCCGCTCTCCGCTCCAACACGTCCCCTGCTTCTCCTGCCAGCTGCTCGCAGGCAGATCGCTGGCATCTGTGGCAGCCTGGGAGAGCTCCCAGCCCAGGGCAGTGCCCGCACCGTGCCCCGGAGCAGAGGAACACCTGCAGCAGCCGGGCAGAGGTGATCCTTCACCACAGGACGTGGCTCTGAAGAGGTTCTTAGGGCATCTCACCCCAGCTCAGGTGGCCTCCGTGCTTGCATGGCCCTGGCAGGGGGTGACATACTGGCCGGGACTGAATTGCCCAGAGGGCAGCTGTGTGCTTGGCTACATCCAAAGCAGTGTGGCCAGGAGGGCAAGGGAGGGGATTCTGCCCCACTACTCTGCTCTTGGGAGACCTCACCCGGAGTACTGTGTCCATCTCTGTAGTCCTCAACACGGGAATGACATGGATGTGTTGGAGAGAGTGCAGAGGAGGCCAGAGGCTGGAGAACCTCCCCTGTGGGGACAGGCTGGAAGAGTTGGAGTTGTTCAGCCTGGGGAAGAGAAATCTCCAGGAGACCTCAGAGCAGCCTGCCAGTACCTGAAGGGGCTACAGGGGAGCCATGGAGGGACTGTTCAGAAGGACCTGTGGTGACAGAATGTTAGGGGTTGGAAGGGACCTCTGGAGATCATTCAGGCCAACTCCCCTGGCAGAGCAGTCACCCAGGGCAGCTCATCCAGGAACACATCCAGGCACATTTGGAAAGCCTTCAGGGAACTCCACAACCTCTCTGGGCAACCTGCTCCAGGACTCCAGCACCCTCATCATAAAGAGCTGTGTCCTTGTGTTGAGGTGGAACCTCCTGGGTCCCAGTTTTTATCCATTGTTTCTTGTCCTTTTCAGGCACCATTGAACAGAGCCTGACACCTCCATCCTGTCACCCACCCCTCAGATATGTATAGACATTAGTCAGGTCCCTTCTCAGCCTTCTCTCCAGGCTAAACAGCCTCAGGGCTNTCCTTAGACCTGCTGGACACTTTTCTTGATGCACCCCAGGATACTGTTTGCTCTCTTGGCCCCAAGGGCACACTGCTGCCCCATGCAGAGCTTGCTGCCCACCAGCACTCCAAGGGCTTTCTCCATGGGGCTGCTTTCCAGCAGGGCAACCTCTAGTCTGTGTTGGTGCCTGGGTTATTGCTGCCCAGATGCCAGATTCTGAACTTGTCCTTATTGAGCCTTATGAGGTCGCCCTTGCCCAGCTCTCAGTCTGTCCATATCTCCTTGGATGGC
>VWYK01066021.1:3746-16934 GCA_013399775.1 Semnornis frantzii | reverse complement strand
TAAATAAAGTAGTGGCTTAGAATGGTGGAGAGAGAGTCCAGATAAGGCTATAATTTTCAATAGGGACCCTGATGTTCGCCAGAGGTTGAATGTGACATGGATAAGGAGACTTAAAACCCAGGAAAGAAGTTGTCATGGATCTTTATTACCTTAACTACAGATATATCAAATTACCTTACTCCTGAAGAAGTGAATGCACACTTTTATTTTAATAATGGATGAAGGTTTTTTAGTATATCTTTTCAGTTAGGAATGTTACCTTCTGAAAACATTGTAATGTCAATGTTTAAGAAGACAGAGAAGTATCTGGGCACTATTGAGCTGACTCAGTTGTGTAAGACTTTAGAGCAGCCCTGAAACTAAAGGACAACTAAAGACCTGGAATTGAATGAAAAATGGGATAAAGCCAACACTAATAGACTGCTGCATATCTTTGGTCTAAAAAATTTATTAGTCTTACTTGTTTTTGACACAGTTCAACATGGGATCTTATCAAGACAGCTTAAAGAGATGGTGTTGAAGTGACAAATCATAAAGCTTACAGGATGTCCTAATGGAAAGTTGGAAATGAATTATGTGGCTAGAGATTTGAAAAAATACCCAGTGTTTTTGCCAAGGATCAGTCTTGGCAGAAGTCTTTCCTGAGGCTTACATGAGTGTGGGAGTGTTTTACAAAGTTGAAAGGCACCAGTATAGAGGAGGACAAGGATATTGTGGTTGAAGACCCACAGGACTGGACTGAATGGAAATGAAACTCAGTCTTGCAAAATGTATTTGGGAACTAGCAATGAAAAGTTACCTGGAAGATAAGCAGTAGGCCAGTGCCAGCCTCCTTTTCTACATCCTGACGTATGACAGTGCAAGAGCAGCCACCTTGAAACAATGACTGATTCATTTACAGGGGACCTCAGAGGGTACCTGGTGCAGAGATGTGCTCCAACAGCCAACAGATGATTTTTAAAGAGAGGTGTCTATGGTTTGGGCATCTAGAAGAAGATTAATGGTGCTTACTGGGGAACATACCTTATGAGCAGTGTCTGAAGAAACTGGGGTAACTGGGGTTGTTTGTCCCTGGGCGGGGGAAGAAGGGTTGTGCTGAGTGGAGACCTCCTGGTTCTTTACAATTCCCTGAAAGGAGTTTGGAGCCAGTTCAGGGTCAGTCTCTTCTCCCACATAACAAGCAATAGGACAAGAGGGAACGGCCATTAGGGTGGAGTTTAGACTGGACAATGGGAACAACTCTTCACAGAAAGGGTTGTCAAACCCCGGAACAGGCTGCCCCGGGAGGTGATGGGGTCACCATCCCTGGAGGGCTTTAAAAGATGTGTAGGTGTTGTGCTGAGGGACATGGTTTAGTGGTGACCTGGCAGGGCTGGGTTAATTGCTGGACTTGATGATCTTACAGGTCTTTCCCAACCAAATGTTAGGAACTGAAACCTAGAAATGATGAAAGAAGAGAAAGAAACAGTGAGCTTATCATGACCCATCAAAGACACTGAGGTCCATTAAAGTGAAGATTCAGTCTTGAGGGAGGTGTGTCCCATACAGGTAGGGAAATACTGGAATATAATACAGTGTGCATTTCTAGGCACATATATTAAAGACGTGGGGACTCAAAAGAGGATCAAATACAGAGATGGAGCACTTTGACATTCAGGTAGACAAAAGGAGGGCTGAAGAGGGTTATGATTACTCTGTACAATTACAGTTTGGTTGGAGGACATGGAAGGGAAAATCTGCAAAGCATACACCAAGCAGTGAGCTTTTAGAAGTCCTTGCTTTGACTAGTCCATGTCTATGACGGGACAGCTGCAGAATCAAAGTCCCATCATAATGTGAGTAGTCTGAAAGGACTGCAAACAATGTAATTAAGTGAGAGAATAAATAGTCCTTCCACATACATCTTGGGGGAGACTTAAACAACAATTTACATTTGTGTAAAAAACACAATCTATTTCCTGAGCAGCAAACAAAAAGAAGCACACACTTGGCTGAAATGAGGAGTCGTTTGAAATCTCAACCAGTGTTTGTTGATGGAGTTTTGGCACATGCCAACAATTTCAGTTATTAGCACTGGCTGAATGATGCCAACACTCTACAATAATTTCATAATCAGAGGGCTTATAGCAGAGGAGACACAGGAGACACAGCAAGCTTTGCAAAATGATGCTGTAGATGCTTTCTTTATCCAGAAGCTACTTGTTAACAGGAAGGAAGGAATGGAGGAAGGAAGGGAGGAAGGATTATGTCATCCTTCAAAAAGAAAATTAAAAACAATGCAACAGTTTAGTTTCCTGATGTTGATGGTCCTCTGTAGTTTTTTTTCAAGAACCCAGGAAATTTGACTGGTAATGGAGTTTGTCTTTCATTTATTTGTGCAGTTACTTCACAGTGAAAATGAAAATAGAGTATGTAGAGAAATACATAATCAGTAAGGCAGACAGCTGATAAACAGCCTAACCACAAGATACTCATGTTTGGTTTTGTACAAATTGTACTGAGCATTGTGAAACTGGGACACACAGTACTTAAAGCGTTATACTACACCAGGAGACCATATTCCATTACCATTTCACATGGGGGAGCAAGGAAAAATAATCCTACTGTTCATTTTGCTTGTTTTTCCTTTTTCTGTAATTACCTATAATGCCCTATAAGGAGAGGCTGAGGGACCTGGAGCTTTTTGGCCTGGTGAAGAGAAGACTTAGAGGGAATCTAATCAATGTTTATAAATATATGAGGGCTGGGTGTCAAGAGGGAGGGGACAAAATCTTCTCAATTGCACCTTTTGATAGGGCAAGGGGTAATGGGAATAAACTACAGCACAAGAAGTTCCACCCCAACACGAGGAAGAACTTCTTTACTGTAAGGGTCACAGAGCGCTGGAACAGGCTCCCCAGAGAGGTTGTGGAGCCTCCTCTGGAGATATTCAAGATCTGGATGTGGTTCTGTGTGTCTTGAGCTAGATTCTATGGTCCTGCTCTGGCCAGGTGGTTGGACTCGATGATCTTCAGAGGTCCCTTCCTAATATCCTGTGATCCTGTGAATGGTAGGATCTCCTGCTTAACAGTCCACAAAGATAAAAAGCAGTACTGAGTAACTCACATATCCAGACTTCAAATGGTGCTCTGGTCACACTGAGCCTCTCTTTCCCATAGACAACATGTTTGCTTGTAGAAAACAGCGAGTACAGCATGCAGTTGCTGCTCTCAGGTCTGAAATACCTGCTAGTGCTCAGGGAGTTGGTCCAGGCTTCCAAGATGTTGGTGCAGGAGCAAAAGAGGGAAAACCCAGCAGAATTAGGGCAGAGAAAAACAAGAAGGGTGTGTTCAACTGTTAAGAGAGAAGAGAAAGCTTGTTCTAAGGTACTGAGGGGAAAAAAAGGGAAAAAAAAAAATCTTATGCTCCAGCAGTTATAAGGTCTGTGCTGCTTTTTTTGGCTCTCCTATTTAGTTTCAAATTTGTGGTACAATATTTGCAAACAAGAAAGAGCAGGTGCAGAGAGCACAGGGTCAGAGAGGAGCTCTGAAAGCCTCACCAAGTGACTGAGCAGAAAAGTGCCGAAAGCTCCAGACTTGCTGCTGGACCATCTACCACATCCAGTACTGGGTCAGAGAAACAGTCAGGCCCTTGTGGTGTACTTGTGGGGATTAGTCATGCCCTGAGAGAACAAGATGACACAGCGATTTACTACTAAACCAAGTAGTTCTTAGTGCTCTCAGAAGAAATGCAACCTAGTTTCCTCAGTGTTTGTTTCATCTCATTGATCAATAGCATCTAAATCTGCAGATTTTTCCTTAGTGGGAATTGAAATTAAGGACATCTCCCTTCTCTGCTTGGCCACCAATTTTCATCAGTTACAAGAACCGAAACTTCCATATCACTGGGAAATCTCACTGAAATTACCAAGTGGCTTAAAATTTTGTGGTGGAGAGGATTGTTCCTCCAGCCATGAGACCTTATGGAGTCCTATTATTGCTGTCATTGCTGGCAACGCTGCTTTGGAGCCCTCTAGAAAGATGGGAGGGGTTGTTCCATGTTTTACACATTGTGGGTATATTTTAACCACAATAATAAGCAGCATTTGCAACATAACACAGTCCCTATCAGCAGCCAGTTGCGGTTCAGTCCTGGCATGTTGGCAACACAGGGCAGGATGATGCATTTACCTCCCAACAGCTGTAGGGAGAGGGAGCTGGTTTCAGTCACCTGGCACTAGGTGCTTACTGGTGCAGCTGAAAGCAAAGGCATAACTTTGCACCCAGGCATGGTTTCCTACCTAAAAATCTGCTAATTGAAATATATCATTAGAAGGAGTCTTGGTGTCTCTTTCCAGAAGCAATCAAGAAACAAGTTCCTCTGTTGGCTGCTGAGCAGGAAGTGTACATGTGGGCAGGTTTGCAGAGCTGTTCCCAAGCTGCTTCTGGGAACTCAGGAGGCACTCCTGGCTTGGAGGAGAAAAGAGCTGAATTTTTCCCAAATGCATATATGACGCTAAAACTTCCAGAGGGACACAGAACACACAGGCAATAACTGTCTGCACAAATGTGCCTAGGAAAAATACTTGCACCTGTGTAGCACTCAAAGGCACAAAGTTGTTGGCAGAAGCAGAGTCAGTGCGACATAGTGCAACCTTGGTAGGGTCGGGATGAGGCCCTTGGGTTGGCTCGGCACAGCACAGGAGGCATCTTTTCACGTGTGCAAGAGCGAAGAGCTAAGCATAGGTGAGAGAAGGTTGGGACACCAATCAGCCTGATGTTCCTGTTAGATGATACACAACAAGGGGAGCTGGGTAATCTGTGGTAACCAAAACAAAGGCTTACTGTGATGGCCATAATGACAGCTACACGCAGCTCCCCTGCACACAGCTCCAGGACTTCCTGTGTTGTTCAGGAGGGGCTGGAAGAAGAGGAGGAATGTGGTGAAACAGGTTGGGATGGCAGTGAGGGGTCTCAGCAAAACCACACGAGTTCTGGATTCTTTTCAGACTCTCTGTTTCTCTCCTTACTCTCCAACTCCTTTGCCTATCAGTATAGGGAAGAGAAATGGAAAAGGTATAGGGGATAAAGAGCAGGGAAACTCAGCAAATGGGTGCTGGATTTAAATTTCAGAAGGAAAGCACCTAGGTGATTTACAGAATCATTTATATTGCAAAAGACTGTTAAAAGATCATCAAGTCCAACTCTTAAACCATTACTATCAAGTTCACCACTAAACCATATCCTTAAATGTCACATCTACACATTTTAAAAATACCTCCAGAGACGGTGACACAACCACCTCCCTAGGCAGCTTGTTCCAATGCTTGGTAATCATTTCCATAAAGAAATTTTTCCCTTATATTCAATCCTGCTCTAATTGGTGCTTGTTAGACCATATGTGGAGTACTGCATTCAGTTTTGGTCCCTGCTTCTTCTGGCATGGTGTGGCTACTCAGGTCTCTCTGACGAGCCCTGCCACCCAGCTGGAGTTGTACCCAGCTCACAACAGAATCAGTGCTGCTTGTAGCCATTAAATCTTGCTGGGAATTTTGCAGAGACTTGTCAAGTGAATAGCTCACTCTCAGTGGAAAGCTTTGGGTAGGCTGGGAGAGAGAAGAAAGGCATCAGCCTGCAAGTGGTGACAAGTATGGGATCATGAGGAAGGGCAGAAGAAACGGCCAGCAGGCAAGATGGGTCCAGTTCTTGGCCAGAACAGAACCAGGCAGAAGAGTGAAAGCTGTGGGCATCTCTGACTTGCTCAAATACTAGGTAACAATCATGTATTCCTACAGTGCCTAAATGATGACACACATTCAGCTACAAAAGCTCACAGCTGACCTCTCAGCTGTCACCTTCTTCTGCTGTATCGAAGAGCACTGAGGTGCATGGTTTTAGTCCGAGAAGCATCCATTTTGTGGACGACTTCCCTCACAGACAGTAGAAACATCTTTTACAGTTTGCATGCTGCAGGTGGATCTGCATCTGTTCTGCACTGCTAGCCATTTGGCTTTCTAAAGCCACGGGCAGACGAAATGGCAAAATTGCCTGTTGACTATCAAATATAAAAAGGACAAGCGATGAAGAGGTTGAACCTTCATCAAAAAGACCCCAAATGATGACCACCAGGTGGCAATGAGCATGCGTGAAGAGGCATGGAAGTGAGTTTCAAGAACTGATTGTAACAACTCCACCTATTCCTAGAACTAGTTGTACTGGCCCTACCAATGTACTGAATACAGATCATTTTGTAGCCTAAGTACCTTACCTGAACAAGGTGCATGGGTCCAGGTTTTGGAGGAGCAATCCCCCCTGTCATCCAGTGCCAAATAAATATACCTTTCCTTACAACACTCTGAGTGCTGTGAGGTATCATTTTCCATAAGTCATAAGGCAAATATTGGTGTTGATCCAGCTGCTCTTGAGGTGCCTGGCTGCTCAGCTCACTTGGGCCCCTATGAATCTACTACAGACCTTTTGCATGGAGATACCTCTTCTCTCTTGGTTATGTTCAGTGAGTTTATTCTCAGTGCTGTCTTTAGGCATATCAAGGATAAGAAGGTCAGTGGGAGCACTCAACATGATAGTCACATAAAACCAACTTGGTAGCCTTTTATGAAGACATAAACAGGTGGATAGATGATGGTAGTGTGATAGGTGTGGTTTGTCTTGATCTCAAGAAAGCATTTGACACCATCTTCCACAGCATTCTTGCAGAAAAACAGAGGAAGTGTCTGAATGATCAGATAGTGAGGTGGATTGTGAAATGGTTGAAGAAAGGAATCACAGAGTTATGGTCAATGGGAAAGAGTCTAGCTGAAGGCCTGTATCTAGTGGAGTGTCTCAGGGGTTGGTATNCTGAAGGCCTGTATCTAGTGGAGTGTCTCAGGGGTTGGTATTTGGACCAGTACTATTCAATATATTCATTGACCTGGATGAGGGAACAGAGAGCACTGCCAGCAAGTTTGCTGATGACACAAAACTGGGAGCAGTGGCTGACACTGCTTCAGGCTGTGCTGCCATTCAGAGATTTGGACAGGTTGAGAAGTTGGGTGGGAAGAAATTTAATGAAATACAACTAGGATGAGTGTAGAGCCTTCTGCCTGGGAAAGAACAACCCCATGGGCCAGTACAGGTGAGTGGCTCATCTGCTGGAGAGCAGCTCTGGGGAACAGGACCTGGTGGACAACAGGATGACCATGACCATGAGCCAGCAGTGTGCCATTATGGTAAAAAGTACTAATGGCATCCTGGGGTGCATAAGAAGGACTGTGGTTAGTAGGCCTAGAGAGGCTCTCCTCCCCCTCTCCTCTGCCCTGGTGAGGTTGCATTTGGAATATTGTGTCCAGTTCTGAGCCTGTCTGTTGAAAGACAGAGAACTGGTTGAAAGAGCCCAGTGCAGAGCCATAAAGACAATTAAGGGAGTGGAACATCTTCCTTGTGAGAAAAGGCTAAGGGAGCTGGGGCTCTTTAGCTTGGAGAAGAGTGAGGGTGACCTCGTTAGTATTAATCAATATGCAAAGCATGAGTGTCAGAAGGATGGATCCACGCTCTTCTCAGTGATGCCAAATGACTGGACAAGGGGCAACGGGTACAAGGAGGTTCCACATAGAATCAACCAGGTTGGAAAAGACCTCCACGATCATCNACCAGCTTCATCACCCTTCTCTGGACATGTTCCAGTACCTCAACATCTCTCTTGAATTGAGAGGCCCAGAACTGGACACAGGACTCAAGGTGTGGCCTGACAGTGCTGAGTACAGGGGAAGAATAACCTCCCTTGTCCTGCTGGCCACACTGTTCCTGATCCAGGTCAGGATGCCAATGGCATCCTGGCACATCAACATAAGGAAAAACTTTTTCACTGTGAAGGTGACAGGACACTGGAACAGGCTGCCCAGAGAGGCTGTGGAGTCTCCTTCACTGGTGACATTCAAAACCTATCTGGATGCATTTCTCTGTGATCAACTTTAGGTGATCATGCCCTGGCAGGACTGTTGGGCAAGATGATCTTTCAAGGTCCCTTCCAACACCTAGCATTCTGTGATTCTGTGATCTGGGGCTTGTAAACACTGATTATGAGGAATTACAGGAGGGATCTCTGAGAGAGAGACACTGAGCCTGGACTTGCTGGTCTGATAAATGTCTATGCCAACATAAGTGAGAAAAAAAACCACAACCTAAGTGAGAAAAAAAAAATTAACAGATTGTGGGCTTACAGGCAAAATCCCTCCCCTTGTGTTGCTTCTGGTGTCTCCTGTTAGTGCTTCTTAATTCCTGCACCTGAACAGGGAAATAGTGAGCTCTTAAGGTCACACGTTCAAGACTTCTTCCAAAAATCTACCTTCACTAGTCCATCCTCCCCTCAATCAAGTCCTAAACAGAACAAGCCCCTACGGTTTACCTTTAAACCTCAAATTAAAGGGCCAAGAAACACAATGGGAAGCTCACAAGCCTAGTACAAAACTAGAGGTAGTCCTTCACACACACACCCATTAGTCAGATTGTGGACATGCTCACCAAACAAGGATTTGGACCCCCTGAAGTTCCCATGGGTTCAAAATACTGCCATAAAAAAATATGGAAAAGAGATCTACTAAGGGCTCAAAACCCACAGACATCATATGTGGCTCATATGATAGGCCTCTTCAATATTGTAAGCAGGGGAATGAAGTTCTGTTCTCCCCTGGAGTTTTGGCTACTGCTGGAAAACTGGGCACTGGGCCAGACAGGTCTTTATTCCAGTCCAGACTGGTGGCCTTACCCTCCTTTTCAGTGCAGTGTACTCCAGGCTCTTCGGTCTTCATCAATCCTGTATGTATGAGCCTGGGCTCCTATCCTGTCCTCACTCATGGGAAACATGGCAAACTCTTTAGGACACTGTGGCGGGGCACACCCAAGTCCCTGCCCCACCAAAGGTTTGAATGGAGTGTGAAACTGTTCTGCTTCCCCCCCACCTCTGGTTCCGGGGGTTTGGAATGTGAATGGAGTAGGTGTCAAGTACTCTACCCCACCCCTGCAGACTGGAACGAGGGACAGCAAAGCGCCCCAGCATATAAATATGGCAATGGGACACATTATCTTGGGAGCACCAGGAGCACGGGGAGCACCAGGAGCACGGGGCGCACTTGGGCAGAAAGAAACACAGAAGCACCGGAGACTGCTAGCCACGGGCTGCCAGCGTTAGACCTGGATTCGGTCCTTGAGGGGCATCGGCAATAACGGTGACAAGAAAGCACAGACTACGCTCTCAACCGTTCAGATGCTGCCTGTCTGTTAAAAGGGACCTGCCTCTGCCGTGATCGTGGGTACTCTGTGAGCAGCCTGAGCTCTATCCTGTGCTGCCCCATGATTTGCACTTCAAGGCACTGCCGTGAAAGACTGCCGACAAGGAGCCAACAAGGGACCATCTCTGAATTCCTACTCCACCGCCGTGAGTAGCACAGACGTTCCCTAGGCTCCAGGCTGCCTTTATTTATAAGTCTGGCAAAGCTACTTTTATAGCAAACCTTTTCCAAGCTTTCTGATTTTCCTGAATTACTAAATTCCCTTTAATAATCCTTGTGAAGATTTTTCCGAACGAATTCCCGAACCTGAAACTAACCAGTTTTATATAAAGTTGTGGGTGGGGCTTTCTGGAAATAAAAATAACTGCATATTTTATAATTTCCTGCCTCGTGAAATCCCACCAAGACAGACACTCCCCTGTGATTTCATCCAAAATGTATTGCCACCTCCTCAGTCTTCCACTCGTCCCCTTCCTGCACTTAGCCAATCAAGATCTTATACTCCATTCAGAGATCAAGCCAGAACACTGCAAAGCCCTTTGTATATGATCAGGAGATGCCTGCTAAGATTCCCTGTGCTACTTAACAGCATCATATCTGAAGCCAGCCAGCATCAAACTGTTTCCCTTGCAGCCTCTCTCCTGACTGTGCTTACCCCCCTCCAACACGCGAGTCCCTTGTGAAACTTCTCATTACCGAGAACACCATGCAATATAAGAGGAGCTGAGAAAGGCTTTAGGCTCCTGCCAGACAAGTTACAAACCCCACCTGCACCCTTGCATTTGCAGCCACAGCTCAGAAGCTAGCATAGTGCAAGGATCATTCCCAAAAGGTAGCCTGTACAAAGGTGTACATCTTGAGTGGGAAAGAGGGTTTAATACTGTGGACACACAAAGCTGCGCTGTGCTCAGTGCTTGTGCCAGAGAACAATCTCACATGCAGTTTATAAACAGAGGCTCAGCTAAAAATGTCCCTGCTTTTCCTGTATTCCCTCTTCTACCTCAAATGAATGAAGGCAAAGCAATGTGGTGTCCTCAGCCAATCCTGCCAAAGTCCGGAGTGTCCCCTCCCCTCCTGGTGGGTTTTTGTTTACACTGGTTGTTCCCTGGTTTCTGACCAGGCGGGTGCATGTCAGACGTGAACCACGCACTCCTGTTCCAGGACCAGCTCCAATCCCATACGTGCTTGCAAGCAAACCCAGTCCTGACTGAGGACAGATGACTCAAGTGAGAACTCAGAAATATTTAACTCCTCTGTGCCAAGAGATCTTCCAGCACTGAGTGCAGAAGGAACACAGTGCTGGTGGAAAAGCATACTGCAATTAGCAGCTGGTTTTCTAAACAGGACTAGATACTGCCACTAAAACCCAGAGGTACACCCAGCCCAGGTTGTCTCACAACTGGAAGGACATCAGCTCTTTATTGATGTCTTGGTAGGCATCATCCAGGAGGCATTACCTGTTGTTACCCACAGAGATAAAATCAGTAAGCCTCCGTACTGTAGAATTAGCATGTAATGACAACATCTGAAAAGGTCCAGCCAAAGCTGACACTTATGCAAAGTCGATTACTGCTAAGTAAACAAGAAAATTACTTGCTTGAAAGCACCATCTGGCAAGGAGGTACCTCTGCAAAACAAGGAGCCTGCAATTCAGACACACAGCTTCTGAATGCAGTCTTGTAACTATCTACACAGCAAATAAAATACTCAAATGTTCAAAGAGAGGGAGGCACATCAGTTCATGCAGGTACATGTGATCAATTTGTGCTTCTCTAGCAAAATAAAACACACCAGAAATAATAGACATTCTAGGACTGGAGAAAACAAAACAAAACAAAAATATCTTTGTGCATAATTAATTTCAGGAACTTATTGACCTACTGCAGCACCAAGGTCACAACATTGCAGAAAGAATGGAGCTTTTATGATGCCACTATACTCCATGTTGCTTGCTCAAGTTTGGAGTCTCCCTCCAGCTGTGTATATACCACAAGTTTGGAATGCAGAACGCTTTCCAGGATGTATAGAAGCCTCAAACTGAGAGATTTGGGGAAAAATACCATGCCAAATTATTTTCCATTCTACCGTTCAAGGATTTCTTGTGCTTTTCAAGTGTCTGGAATTAGTCTACATTGAGAAAAAAAAACATGAAGTCACTTGGAACATCATCCACTTCCTATAGAGGATTTGCTACTTGATTGAATGTGCTTAATCCTGAGCTTCAGTTAGGGGAGAGGGAGTAGAGATCCGACTCTTAACAGTAAGAGAGAATAAAAACTTACTCTAAAGTAACTTCATCTCTTCTGAACAGCTTCCCCACACATTCACTTAAGCTTTGGGGATGGTGTAAACCGGGATGAATACTTCAGATCAGCCATTCCTTTGGAATTATTCTGGTCCAATGCAGAGCACAGTGCTTGAGATTTGAGTAGTCTCCCACATCCTTTGATCATCTGTTTCCAGCAGACACCAAAGAAACAAAGAATCAAGAGGAATGGGAAATTGGTGGCATGGAAATACACATAGAGGAAGAATTCACTGAGTATGGGTGCTTTTGCTTTCTTTGATTACTCTTTGAACACCAGTCTCCATTGGCAATTAAGCTTTGGGTGCAACTTCCACATAGAACTTCACAAATTTACTTAAACATAAGTTGATCTCAGTGTCCCACATGAAGCATCCCTTTGTGTATCCACAGAGAACAGCATCACTTTCAGGCACTCCAGCACAGTGTTTGCTGGAATATAGGCAGGACTGCAGGCAGCTGCCGAAAGGTGCCAGTGATGGAGTCACCCTTTATAGCAAAGCCCTAATGCAAATTGGGCTCTGGTATCCTATACTTGAATGCAGAAACCAACTTTAACAGCCTTGTTACACGTCTTAATATAGGATGTGTTCTCTGTAACACAGAGCATCACTAGTACTTTAACTGGATCTGCTACAAGACACCTTGGTGACAGGTATCACCATTAAACCTCCTGGGGACAGGTTTAACTTGATCACTAATGTTAACAGAGAGGGAACAGGGAAATGACACTGGTGCTCAGCAAAGGCCCTTGCTAGGTGGACTTCCATTCAATGGCAATGGATGTATCGCCTCCTCCTGTTCAAGCCAAATGATTCCAGATACCACAAAATAAAGCTGTGATGGAGCACTTACACATTTTCTAACACTATGGCTACTTAACCACAGCGAGTTCATCTGTTAGCCAATGAGGGCAGCCAGACAGCGCAATGAAGTGCCTCTGTCACCACCAGAGAATATGGAATCATTTCCTTCAGGGCAAGGTTGAGCTCAGTGTTGGGTATTTTCCCTCTTATGACGGACACATTATACATTAGACGTAATGCTCTAAGTGTCCATCTTTCCTTGCCAGATCTGCTCTAAAAGGACATGAGGCGTCCTGCTGCCTAAACCTACTGACTGCAGCTTTGGTCCAAACCAAACTGGTACCAGTGGCTAGGAAAACTTCCTCAGGCATTTGATTTATTACCTTTTATCTCTTTCCTCCCTTGAAAAGAAAAATATCACATTGGGAAGGGAAGAACAAGGACTTGTGAAGGGCCAGTAAATGACAGGAAAGACCCCAGGCAGGAGGAGTGGTAGGTCTCTCAAAAGCTCCATGAATTGAACTGAGGGTGAGAAGATTTCATGTTGCAAAGAATGTGAATGGGCTGATGGTGCCCTCCCCTTGGTTGTTGTTAAAGAACATTACGCCACTGAGCACCTGCAGTATACCATCCTCAAACTTGCATGGGAAGTTTGAGCTCTGCTTATGAAATACACAAACTAGAGGAGAGAGGCACCAGAGCTGTTTCTCTAACTTAGTCTATGGTGAGGTTAACTGGCCTGGCTACCAGCTTTTGGTCTAGCTTCTGTGATCCAAATCTAGGCCCTCTCAGGGGCAGGGTTCCTATGTGGC
>VWYK01066018.1:1941-13681 GCA_013399775.1 Semnornis frantzii | reverse complement strand
GGTTGTGCGGAGTAAAAAAGTCTGGTCTTGAGTTTTACCGTCTGTGGATATCTTTGCTAACTGTACAAGATCTCTGGTGACCCCAAGCAATAAGAATAATCTTGTTTTCAGTCCTCTCAAAGACACAAGCTACATTAGTCCAGCACACAACACTAGCCTGGTTGTGAGAGGCTGATTGCCCCTCCCATAATGTAATTAACAAAGATAAAGATTGCCTTTGTTAAAGATGAGCCCAGATTGCTGGCAAAGGGATGCGAACAGCACCTTTGTGGACTTAGGGGACTTGGCCCAGACATCTGCCCAAGAGCTCAGGAATGCTACATAGAGTGTCTTGATGAAGTTCCAAGACTTCAGCCTGGCTTGAACACAATGCCCAGGACAAGATACTGCACACCAGCTACCCTGAAAGGCTACTGCATATTTGGGGTATGGACCGGTAAGCGGTGCAGGGAGGGGGCGGAGGCCCTGCCCAGTGCCACCACAGGAAGATTTCCTGGGGAAATGTCCTGCACCTGGACAACGGCCTAAAAACTGTATAGAGATAAGCGACGCCGGCAAGCAGGGGCACCTACCACTGGAGCACCTCCATGGGTGCTTCCACCAGACCACCACCACCGGAGAACCCCCCACGAGGAGGACCCGAGGAGCCACTCTAAAGAAGGACATCCCTGGGCCGGGCACACCTCTCTCTACCCCCACCATCTGTGGCTGATGGTAACATAATCCCTGTTCCTTCCCTTCCCTGCTCTTAATCTTTTTCTCCGTTGTTCCCACTCCTCTCACCTCTTCCTTCTCTCCCTCGGTTTTGTTCAACGTTATCCCTTAATAAATAGTTCTTGGTGATATTTGGTCTCATTTGCACCTTAGTTTCACAACACAGACATCTAAAGGAACCAGTCTTGCTCCTCTGGACAGAGATACTGTTCATCTCTGTTCTCCAGACCTTGACACTGGTGAATTAATTAGCTGTTTCTTTAATAAGTGATTCTATGTGAATAATCCACAGAAATGAGACAAAAAGGACAACCCTTCCCACAGCCAAGACACATAATTATGCCCACATTAAAAAGTATATATAGTTTTATTTCATATATATAATATGCATAAAGTTATATCAGAGAAGCTGAATTGCTACTAATGTGTTAAGACCTTGAGAGTATCCTGAATCCAACCAAAAGATGGAACAGGCAACGGAAAACAAGGCCAGAAGGAGCAATCTTAGCAACTTCACAGCTGACAGATGTGGTCTGGAGTCACTATGGAAAACACAACCTCCCTCCTGCAAGTCCAGGAGATCTTTATCCTATCACCATGAAACCCTTTAAGGAAAACAAACAAAATCCCCACATCAATGCCAAACAAGAAAGATTGTCAGGGGCTGTTGAGAAACTTTTTGTTGTGTCAAAATATGATTACAAGTTCAGCAATTTTATAAAGTTATGAAAGGTTTGGGTTAAAGAGGACCTTAAAGACCATTTTGTTACACACACACACGCATTCTATCAGCAGGAACAATTTCACTTGACCAGGGTGCTCAAAGCCCAGTCCAACCTTGCCTTGAACATTTCCAGGAGAGGGCATCCCTTTGACAGAAACTTGAAAAACTCCACACAGTGCATTTTACATGAGCTCCACCTTATTTAAACTACTGTAACCACATATTTCCAGATGACTAGGAAATCAGGATGTTACAGCACTCAGAAGCAGGAAAATAACTTGCCATGTTATCAGCCTCCTGAGCCCTCTTCCTTGCATAGCATGGTCTCCCCCTGAATCAGGTTGGAAACTCAAGAGAAGCTATAGTCTCCATAACATCCCTCAGTGACAGCAGCTGCTGATTTAGATTGGCACAAATATTGGCTTTAATCTGAATTGTTTGTGTAGCTATCTAAAACTGGACACTTATTGCAGTGTCCACTCTCGCTTCACTTGAGTTTCTTGCAACCAAAAGCTAGGTAAGCTTTTACTATTTGTAAAGGCCAAACACTATTGCTGGAGTTAGACTTAAGCCAAAGGCAATCTCTCTCTGCAGTGGGGTCTGTTATAGCCATGTGGCTATGGAGCTGGTGTCAACTGTGTGCACAGTTTGATAGACTGCTGTGTTGTTGCTACCTTTAGTAAACGACATGTAAGGCTTGTCGAGTCACCTATGAAGCACGAGGGTTGCATGAAAGCCATTATCTGACATGCAGCTTAACACACTGGTAGTCACAGTGCTATAAAAAGAGAAGCACTTTGATAAAGAAAGGGTCAAGATGTCAAAGATGATCTCCTGCTATATAGTATTAACACCCTTCCAAGCACAGAAATTGCTTTGTACACCACAGAGTCTTCCAGGAGGCCATGGACATGTGTGGTGCTGTCAGGCACAAATAATAGCGAATGGAGAACTGGAGACAATTCCAGCATCATCACACAATGAACATCAAGTAGAACTTGGACAAATACCACTTTGCTCAAAATTTGTTTTGAGTTCAAGGATGTAAAGGATCATCTCAGACTCTGCTTGCTGGTGCTGCAGTACAGATATGCCACAGTTGAATGCAAGCTACTGTCAGAGGTGACAGCATACTATCTGATTTGCTCTCTTGCTCTGTCTGATGATTATTTACTGCTCAAGCCACAGCTCTAACTGGCAGGTAAGCCCTGCAGCTCTAAATGGTTTAGAGATGTCAGTAAATGCTTTAAGTGCTTTAAGATGACCCTAGAACAGTTAAGACGAAGTAATCTTCTGAAGTGTTTAAGTGGCTTAGGTCACCAATAAGCTACTCTTGTGAGTTAATCAGGCAAGCAACCCAATTAGGACAAGAAGCTATTCACTAGTCCATCCCAGCAAAGACAGTCTCTTAGAAGCCCTCTAATCCTGCGGGAATCAAACCATTCGTTTAAGCATTCACCAAATAACAAACCCACACAAACCAACCTACATTAACCTGGGGCAGCTGGTGTTTAACTGTTACTAGTTGTGGGTAAAATACACAAGCACTGCTTTGTATTTTGTGTGTTAGTTACATCACCAGTTGCATCCTGCAGAACACAGCACACACTCTACCTCACACAGACCAGTTCAGCTGCTGAGGAATTCCCAGCCCAATTGTTACTTCTCGGAGAAATCACCAACAAAAGATTTTTCAACAAGTTATCGAAATGTCAAAACTCAGAAAGAGAAACGACAGAACAGCTGAAACAGGCTAAAATGTTCTCTAAAGCTTCTCTCTTTACATATCAAAAATTACCTGATAAAACAGACATTTCAAATTTCTTCCTCTTCTACCATAGCAAACAGTAGTCTCTAGAGTCACTATCAACACCACAAGAGGCCCATTAAGTATACACTGTTCAAAAGTCATTAAAATTTCACTTTAATTCAGACTGATGCCCACATTTATTCTGTGTTACCTGTTCAAAGACAGATTACAAAAAGAGCCAAGCCAGTAGATCATAATTTGGCCCCTGCTTACTCCCATCTTGCAAAACTAAACACCCTCTATTATCATCATTTGACAACAAATTGGGCAAGAATTCAGAGAGAAAGGGAAGTTTACCAAACCACATAATCATAGGTGATGCCACAAGAGCAGGCAAGCAAATCAACAGGCTTCATGTTTAGTTGTGTCAAACTGCTTACAAGCGATTTCCAAGGCTGCAGGTCGAGTTACACATGTGATTTGGGAATCAGTCTGCACACCTAAAGTAAAAGTCTGGTCCTAATTTTCTATTACAAATTGCCAGTATAATGCAAGTTGAGTCCCAGCTTATTGTAAGATGATTATGGAAATGTCAGAAGAGTTTCAATGCGTTACACAGGGTGCTAAGGTTACTTGTGCTCAAAGCACCTTTGGGAGGGAAAAAAACCATCAAACTCATGTCATCTTTCAGGTCTTCACCCACCATCTGAATGGGGCAGGCCAAAAATTTAAGCAAATGGCCAAATAGATGACTCTGGCAGAACTTGCCTTGCTGACCCAGGGCATAAGGAATTCATCAGCCCCATGACAAACATGGAAGCAGAGATTTACTAGAACAAACATAGCCATTTGTTGAGTCTGCTGAGTTTATCATGGGTACTGACTCCGTCAGTGGATGCATGAGCATTTTCTGGGTTTCTTTTGTTTTTACATTCTCCTTTCTCCTAATCAGACAATTAAAATTAACTACCTCTTAAGCAGCTTGTGTTGCCAAGTGTCTCACCCAGCCTGACCATAAGTCTGGGACAAAAAGAGATTTAAAGTGGAAAAAAAATTCAGGTTGGGAATGACCTTCGGCATTGATTGACTTTAGTGGAATGTAAATGATGGGCAGTAAATCAGGCACTGTGCACGCCGCTCAGTGAATCATACCATTCCCTTCAATCCCATCTAGGGGGAGAGACATAAATCCTCCCAGTTCAAGCTAGGCCATGAGCAGCCCTTTATATTTCCAATTAAAGATGTACTGTCCTTTGCCCAGCATTCAGTTGGGACGCTGCACATTAATATGGTAATCAGCAACCCCGCAGCGGGCCATGGGGGCCTCATTGTGTCCGCCACATTCATCCCCAGGCTTCCTCTCAGCTGGATGGAGGAGGGTTTGGTGTGACAGGCAAATCCCAAGAGACGACAGAGAACCCTTCATTAGAACTGATTTTAATGCCACACTGCCAATAGGCAACATGTTTTGATTATCAGGGCTTTCAGGCAGACCCTCTGGGGCTGGAGGCCAGATACAGATGCTTCCCAGCGCTACACAAACAAGCCCACAGTCCTCACGGCTTGAATACCTATCAATCACCAGAACATCACCCCCAAGTACTGCAGCTGAGAGCCTCTTTCTTATGGGAACGGCTTCACTTCTGGTCCATGAAATCGTGGGAGGATGCAGCAGAGAGCAATCAATGACCCCATGGGGTAGAAGTACTAAGGGACATCCAGCCCTGCAACCACCAACAACATTTCTCTGGGACCTCAGGTGATGATGGTGAACAGAGGACCTGGATGGGAGTTCTCCACAGGAGAGAGCCTAGCAGCAATGACCAACCCTGCTGTGGAGCTCTGTATGTCCTTTGTAATGCTGATGTGTGACAACATAACCCAGGGAAGGAACTAGGGAAATACAGGAGATGTCCACTTACTGCACTCATGTGAGAGACTATCTAAATGAAGATGAATTCCAGCATATGATTAAGAGACAGTAAAACCCCTCAGACCTCCAAAGGCAAGTGAAGTGATTAACAAGACAGGCTCAAGTTAAACAACTTGGGATTTTTGGTAATGGAAATGAGGGTTGGACAGACAGGACAAGTCCTATCATCCTGTCACTGGGCAGTAGCAAGGACAGGCTCCCTGAAAATGAGCTGATGTTTGTTATTGTCCTCACTAGTTTGGCATCAAGCTGTTTGAAGAATGATTGACCCCATGCACTCAAACATAGGTGAATGACCTTTAGGGCTTTGAGTAGAAGCTGACATCTGTAATTGACAACTGGAAACATCCAAGAGTTCAGCAAAATTTATTCTACGTGCATCTCATTATTTAAACCTCATCGCACTGATCCAGAACTTTTTTTGCCCAGAGTTTTTCAAAAAAGTGGATGGAAAGAGTGTAAACAGACCCTAAAAACTGGAGATTAACATTGTTTGGAGTTGACCTTTTATTCAAGTTCCTCCAAGATACGCTTCAAGCAGTTCAGTCACAGTTCCAGAGGTAATCTCAGGACAAGACCTGGTGCTGTCAACAGTGGACAAAATGTAGGTATCTGGTAGGTAAATCAGGACCTCTCTTTGTGGCTCAGATTAGGATTGTTAACTTCATGCAGCTAGGTTGAATGGGTGTCAGTTGCTTTTCTAGATTGTAGATAACAGTTCTGCTGGGGGTGAGGGTGTGTTAGCCTTGAATCGCCATCTTGCAGATCAGCAGGCATTGGGTGTCTTTAAAAACACATTTTGCACCTGAGTCAGCAAGTGAAACCTGTTTTACCCACAGAAGCAGTGCTTATAATCAGATTTCTTTTCAGGAGTCTAACTTCAGGGAGAAATTTACCTTTGCTAGAAAGATGGAGTGAGAAATACTGGATCCAAAAGTGCCTCCTCCAATGCTGGCCACTGTACCCCACTTCACTCTCTTCAACACCCCATAGCTATTTTTAACATCTCATTTCCTCACATTATGGCAATTTCCATACTTAAACATAGCACATTAGCATCCAAAATACAAACAAAGTGAGATAATGCACTGTAAAGGGAGTATTTAAAAAAAAAACCCTGCAGAAACACACACAGGAGCTTTTGGAAATCAGGCAGCTCTGTGAAGTAAAGCAGTTGTCCTGTACCAGCAATAGGAGGGTTTCTCAGCAACACTTTACAATAAAGCAGACTTAATGAGAGCAGAGCAGTGGTGTAATTCCTGTGGAATTGCATATTGAAAGCTACATTCATACCCAAGGAGCCCATCAGGAGCAGTATTGTTAGCATGAATGCCGAAGGAATTGCAAAATGAATTGCCATTTTGTTATCAAGTGCTTCCGATTGGCTCTATCCTGCCATCTGTGTCATTTGGAGGATGTGAAGCAGCACAGGTCCGAACTTGGGCATCTGAAAGGTGGGTCAAGGGGAAATACTGGGTGACAGCATCCTCTGCTTCTCCACTGAAGAAGCTCAGTGCACCTGCTTTCCTGTCACTGTGTGAGGAAGAAGGGCCAAGATGCAAAGCAGTTTGCCAGGGACTGGGTAAGGCAACTTTCCTTTCATTGGAGGGGGATCATCATTTACTGCTCAGCTACTGATCAACCTGGTGACAGCTCGTAGTTGAATACTGCTTAGAAACAAGAGGCTGCAAGTTATCTGGTTTTAAAAGTTCCTGCAGTCTTCTCCATTTCTTTATGATACTACATATTTAAAGCTTTAAAAACTTAAGTCCCCCAGAAAATCAGGAGCATGCAAATTATGTCTGGTTTAGCTCTAAAGAGAAGGAATGGATTTAAAAATCTGTTTGGGTGACCTAGAAGCCTAAAACACTTCCAGAAACATTCAAATCACATATGATGTCACTGGTCTGTGACATAGACGGTCATTGTTTAAACTCCAGTCAGGGTTCACATATGTGCATGCTTTCAAATTGGACAGAAGCATAAAGCAATCTTCTAAAAGAACTGGGTTTTTAAAACTTCAAACTTCTGTTAGAAGAGTCATTGATTTAGAAAAAAAAAAAAAAGAAATCTTAGATGAAAAATATCTTGTTCCATCACATTCCAGCAAGTTGGATTTGGTATCTCCATACTAATTCCCATTTCTGTCTTTATTTGCAATTCCCTTTCAGCCTTCAAGAAAAAGAATTGCTGTAGTGTTCCTCTTCTTATGTTGGTACTGCCACGTTGGGATGCTTTACAAGCAAAAAAACATATTCTGACTCTTGGCATAGCCCTTACACCACTAATAATCTGGAAGCTACAGAGCAGTAGGTGTCCTCAAAACCCAGAAGACACACCAGGACTGATCCATACATACACACTAGAGCAAACCACAATACCTTTCATTTCTACTTCTTTTAAAGTTCTTCCAAGTTGACACCTCCCATCCTGTGTCTGTTATGAGGCTCAAAGAAGACGAGGGCAGGCACAGCTGCATGTTGCCACAGGAGAAAGTTTCTGTAAGTCAGACATCTGTCAGTGCAGATCACAGGTCTCCACCACACTCAGCACCAAGCTGCTCCCTGCCCCAAGGCCCCAGGCACAGCTGGATGGCAGAGAGCAGTTACGCAGAATCACTGCTGGCACAAGGAGTCCAGTGCTGCTTCCTCTCGGAATTACAGAACCCAGCTGTCAGGGACTGAACTGATCTCACACTGAATGTCAAAGTCTGACCATGCCCCATGAACTTCCCAATAGTGATCATCAAATCACAGCATGTCAGGGACTGGAAGGAACCTCAAAAGCTCATCCAGACCACCTCCCCTGACAGAGCAGGATCACCTATACCAAATCACGCAAGAACACTTCAGGCAAGTCTTGAATATCTCCAGAGAGGAAGACTCCACAACTCCCCTCGGCAGCCTGTTCCAGTGTTCTGTCACCCTCACAAGGAAAAAAGTCCTCCTCATATTTAAATGAAGCTTCCTATGCCTCAGCTTCCACCCATTGCCTCTTGTCCTGTCACGGGCCATCACTGAGCAGAGCCTCACTTCATCTCTCTGGCACTCACCCTTTACATATTTATAAACATGGATAAGGTCAACTCTCAGTCTCCTCTTTACCAAGTGAAAGAGCCACAGCTCCCTCTGTCTCTTCTTTTAAGAGAGATCTGTAAAGCTGATGGGGCCTGAAAATTTGCAATGTGTCATGCTTTATG
Source organism: Semnornis frantzii (assembly GCA_013399775.1). NCBI lineage: Eukaryota > Metazoa > Chordata > Aves > Piciformes > Ramphastidae > Semnornis > Semnornis frantzii. The sequence continues at coordinate 5,361 of VWYK01066018.1, read as the reverse complement.
GTGTTGTACTCTCTACAGCGCTACGAAATCATCAGATGGGATTGCCAAGGTAAGGACACACCTGTTTTTGATTGAGATAAACTGATGCTCAAAGATCAGAGAGTCATGGAATTGTCTGGAAGAGACCTTTTGGATAGCCCAATTCAACCATTAACTCAGCACTACTGGGTCACCACTAAATCATGTCCCTCAGCATCACATCATCACAGCTTTGAAATCCCTCTAGGGATGGGGACTCCATTTCCCAGGCAGCCTCGTCCAGGGCTTGACAACACTTTCAATGAAAAAAAAAATTATTCCTAACATCCAGCCTAAACTAAACATTTTGTTTGAGGTTTCACAGCAAACAGCAGCAAAGGCAAGACAAAGGCAGAACAGCCACAACACGTAACAGGATGATGCCAAACAGTACACCTGGAGTGAATGAAAGAGGGACCTGTCCTCACAGATGTGCATCCAGATTGTACTCCTACCATGTTCAAAGCCATTGCTTGGCTCTATCCTCCTGTGGTTTTCTTTGTGGCTTGTTGTAGAGGTAGGGTCCACATCAAAGTGCTATCTTAGACAATGACAAATGCTGTGCAAATGCTACACAGGTCACCACTCTAACACTGGGTGCTTACAGGTCTGTTCTGTGACCTCAAGTTATATGACAAAGCAGAAGAAACAAATTTTTGGAAAATTAAATTCTCAAAATTTACAGTACTATTAAAAAAAAAAAAAAAAAAAAAAAAAAAAAAAAAAAAGAATGAGTTTAAATATTTCCAGATCTACCAGAGGAATTATTCAAACTAAGTTTATAGGTCTGCCTTTCCCATACATCACTCTAAGTCAGGAGGGATTTCGCTAGACCTGAACGTAAATAATTTATGATCTAATGGGAAATGCTCTTCACGTACCCAAATCTAAAGAACAGTTCCCTCTCCAGCACCAAGGTCCCAATTCAGCTCAGCACATGCTTCATGTTGCAACCTCTCAGCTGAAGTATCTCATATTAAAGAAAAACAATTAGTCACCCCTGTAAGGGCTTGGGTCTAGTTCCAGCAACTGCAATAAGTAAAACTTCCTCTAGCATAGACATTGCTCCCAGAACCATGCCTACACCCACAACCATGCTGCCAGCATACACACAAGAGAAGGTGTCCATCTTCTTCTCGACTTTAGTACAACTGAGAACAACTTGATCCTGCCCCCCTGGCTGGTGAGGGTGATGCACAGTGATCAATGAAATGAGAGAAATGAGAGAGAAGAACATTCTTAGAATGAAGCTGAGACTTAACAGAAAGATATCTGCTTGATAACTTCAGACACAACTATTTCCTTTCAGGTAGTATAAAGGGATGGGGTAAATTAATTAATGCGAGACGATATATAAAAATATTAACAGTTTATTAATATTAAATATTCAGAACTCGCATCACCCCCATCACCATTTAATAATAATATTAACAGGTTCTTAGCAACGTTAGGAAACTATGTACAGGTTATAACAGGATCTGGAATAGTTATTAATATATAGCATTAATTAAACTCTATATAAGCTGAAGAGAAGGGTTTGCGGTCAGTATACCGCTTGCTCACTAGGTAAGCATAGGACATAAAGAACAACTTTCTGCTTAGGGCAGAAGGCAATTAATAATTACAAGAGGCTTTGGCATTTACCCACGAAATTATTATCTGACAGTACCCAAGGCGGGGTTACTGTCGGTAGCCGTCAGCGGCTTTAGAGTCTCCCCTGGGCTTCTGGGGAAGGAGGCAGACGATCTCTGACCTGTTCCTGGTTCTCTGGATGATATTCTCTCCAGGGCTTCCGTCTGGGCAGAAGGCTTTCAGGTATAGGCAGGACGTCTTCCAGTCACGCTGGCGGTGCAGGCCAAATGCGTGTAGGCATGGCGGTATCACAGGCACGGGCACGGGCACGGCACGGGCACGGCACACCGTGTAATGGTAAAGGCTAAAGGCAGGCGAAAGGCAAAAGGCGAAAGGCAGCGTGCTCTCTGCTGACCTCCCTTTTATGCAATACAGCCCGAGATCAATGCCCTTTGGACACTGGACAGCCAATGAAATGGCAGTTAGCCAAGATTTGCCCATATTAGGTGGAACCATAGGCCTGCTCCACCCTTCTTCGGGAAGAACACAGGCCCTGCACAAGGCTGCCCCGTGCACCCTGTTTACCACAGGGTCTGGTCAGGCAAGGGACCCCAGACTCAGTGGCGCCAGGCCCTTTGTCCCTTTTCCCGCTGTTGTTCTCCCCCAAAAAAGCAGGAGGAAAGCAGAAAAATATGTCTGGGCAAGCCAGGAAAGGTATAAACCCAATTTGGCTTGCCTAGGCCTACCACGACAGGTAGTTTCCCCCCTTCTTGGCAAGTAATTGAGCACAATCTCTCTAGCTCATATGCAGAGGGAGCAGATTAACCCTTGTGTTTAAACACCTTTTAGCACAGTGTCTCTGCCCGCGCATTAGTTGGGCTGTATTTTTGTGGGTCCCATAAAAAATAATCAGGGGTAGCAGAGCAAAAGCCAAAGCATTGTCCTCTTTTCTTCCCTTTGATAGGAGAGAGGGAAGCAGGCATCTTAGAAATTCTGCATTTCAAAGTTACCATTTTGCCTTTTGTTGGGGGGAAGGGTGGTAAAATCAGGCTATTTAAAGAATTGTCTGATGACAGTTTAAAAGGCTTTGGTCACACTGCCTAGGGGAGTTGAATAAAACAACTCTAATTCAAAGACAGTGCACAGGTTTGTGATCTGCCTTGGCTTGGTTGCTCGCTCCCTTAATTGCATTGTCCTCCTCACGGGGATTTCAAAGGAAACTCCAGCATCTGAAATACTGATCCCTGCCTCTGCGTTGGCAGCAAGTTCCACACCAAAGTTTATGCATGTGCAGTTCAAATGAATCAACAGCACCAGTCTTAGGTACAAGTCACAGGTCAGACGTATTTTGGCACTTCATAAGTAGGCCACAGAGCACATCCCACTAGGTTTTATTCCATACTACTCCTTGCAAACAGCATGCACATCAAATGCATGAAAGAAGCCAGAAGACACATGTACAACCTGGTTCTCAAGCCACAAAGACCTCCAGTTTCTTAGCTACATCCCATTCCCACCTGCTATTGAAATCTTCGGCCAGCTACTTGGCACAGGATTTGTCTCATCTCATCTGAATTAGCCAAACAAAACAGGGATATCTACATGCAGAAGTGCCACTGAGATTCCCTCCATGATCAGCAGGAGGAACAATGGCGTTCCAGAACTAGTTGTTTCCTTCCAGTGGGGACAGATAGTAATAAATCTCGTTCCAGGAGTGCCTGTTAGACAATGCTTCAGGCACAGTCTGTATGCTCAGATGAATCCCAGCCCTGCAGACTTGGGCTCATGCAATCGAGCAGACAATCCACACAACTCTCAGCGGACAAAAAA